>JAJONS010050266.1:0-15567 GCA_029582315.1 Solanum tarnii x Solanum tuberosum
GTTGGAGCAAGAATTATGTATTAGACAGGTTCATATTGACAACTTGAGGAACTCTAATTTGTTATTGGAGAGGAGACTCAATAGAAGGTTGAAATGGTATAGGTGCAATAGGAAGATACTTTTGTGTATTTTGATTTGTGTTGTTGCTATGTTCATCAGCAACCAGTAGTTCAAGTGCTGCATATTTGAATTTCTCTTTGATTTGTATTATTGTTATGTTTAATTAAAATTGTTAATGTATGTGTGTCATTTTGTATCTATGATGTCAATTGAAGCTTGTATTAATATGCAACACTTCATCAACAACCAACAACCTAGTCATCCATTCATACTTCAACATAGATAACACAACACCATTTGTAAAACACATAACCAACACAACATATGTAAGCACACCTGAATAGCCAATACAATTCGATAGACAACACAACAACCATTTTAAAAGACAACATCATCATTCATTCATAAGGCCTCACATAAGGCAGAATTTACCTAAATAATGTCATATTCAAAAGCCCTCACATAAGGCAAAATTTACCAACAAACAAAATCCAAAATAGCAGGCCATTAATGCAACATGTATTGACTAACTTAAAAGTGCTTAAATACATCAACATCACTACAATTTCCATGGCATCTTTGACCAGAAAGAAGTGTCATTTTGACTTAAACTACTTCCCATTGTCTTCTTTCTTTGCTTTTCTCTAAGCTCATGAAGCTTGCTTGTTGAGATTGCTGCTTAACCATTCCATTTCAACTTAGTTGTATTACTTGGTGTATAACCAATGTCACCAGTTACATCAGATGATCTTGCCACTTCTGCTTGTCCAGTAGAGTAGATCTTACTACTTGGCATGCCAGGCTATAGTAAAATTTGAATTATATCAATATTTAAGTTGTTTAATTAAACAAAACTAGGATTATAATTCAATATTTAAGTTGTTAACATTTATCAAAGACTCACATTCATGACTTTGAAGCCATTTGCAGCTTGGAACACACTCATTCCCATGACCCTTGGTCTTTTCTCTGGAGATGTGCTTTCCCTGCCCTTACCTCTTCCTTTTTTAATAGTACCAGCTATTGAAGATGATGCATGATAAGTAGGAAGAGCAGAAGTGGATGCAGGAAAATCAGTAGGTAGGGGAGATGCACTAGGTGCTACTGATGATGTTTTTTGTGGTCTTCCTTTTCCCTTTTTTAGTGGAGGCTCACCTTCTGATGGTGCTGATGGAGTTTTCTATACATATAAGAGAAAAAGTAAGTCATAAATTAAGAAAATGTAAAACAAGTTCAAATATTACCTTAGGTTTGCCTTTTCCCCTTCCTGAACCTGTTGGTTCTGCCCTTACTGATGCAGTAGGTGATGGTGCACTTTGTCTTGTTGATGATTCAACACATTCTCTTTGAGGACACCCTCTCTTGTTATGGCCTCTAACATGACATTTACTGCATGTCATTGCAAGTCCAGTCCTAGGAAGCTTCCCAGATTTCTTAGTTTCTCCAGCTTCTTTCCTTCTAGCCTTAGGTGGCCTACCAGGCATGTTTGTGATTTCTGGTGGCTCAATAGTGGGGTTTGTAGAAACTGGTCACATCTCAATGTTTGTGAGTGGTTCAATAACATTGGCATAAATCCTCAAGTAAGTTTCCTTACTGTAGCAGCGGTCTATATAGTCATAAAGAGAAAACTTCTTAAAGTATAATGCAGACACAACATATGCACATGGTATGCCTCTTAACTGCCACACCCTACAACTACAAGTTCTCCACGCAATATCCACTTTGTGTTGACAAAGCCCTTCTTTCACTTCAAATTCAGCAGCTCCATTAAACTCAATGGTACAGTCCATAGACCTACTAATGTTCTCCTCTAAAAACCTTCAGAGCCATTGGAGAGAAATTACACTTCCAAGTAATTGAAAACTCCCTTAATTTGGCTATTCTTGTCATCATCTTCACTTTTATTTCTTCAAGCATAGTAATGATGGTCTTATGTCTAGCAGCCAAGATCCATGCATTAAAACACTCAGACATGTTGTTGTCTACAGAGACACACTTTACTTCAGTATTGAAGTAAACTTTGCACCAAAAATTAATTTTGTAGTACATTAAGTTATTCATCATTTTTTCTGGACCTAACAACTTCATATTCTCTGTATTGTTCCTTAATTGAGACTCAAATGTACTCTTAGCAATCTTCCAAAATTGTTGTCTTCTTTGAAAACCCCTTCAATCCTTAGCCCAATTAGCTAATATGTGCCTAGCACATATTCTATGTTCACACTTAGGTAATACATTTGTAATTGCTACAGACATTCCCTGCAATAGATGATGATTAGGTCACAATTACATATATAAATTGAAAATTACAAAATAACTTCACATACCTTTTGCAGATCTGTAATCAAGGTGAGACCTTCACCATCTCCAAGTCACAGATCATCCCTTATGCACTTGACAAACATTGTCCATGTGTGTTTGTTCTCCTTTTCAACTACTGCCCAAGCAAGTGGCAACATCTGATTGTTACCATCCCTGGCCGCAACAACTAACAGTTGGCCTTTACAAACACCTTTTAGGAAACAACCATCTAAGCCTATGCACTTCATACAATGTATCCATGCCTTCTTTAAAGCATCAAAACATATGTATAAACTCTGAAATATTGATTTGCCTTCTGCATCAGGTTCACCAACTTTTACAACACAACTGGTCCCTGGATTGGTCCTCAATAATTCATCCTTGTAGTCAAGTATTCTTCCAAATTTCACAACATGATCACCCATTCTATCTTTCAATAATTTAGCTCTTGCTCTTCTCACAGTAGTCTTGCCAACATGAAGTTTTAACTTTTTCCTAACCATCTCCTGCAACTTGAAGACTTTTATGTTTAGTTGCTCAGTTATTCTTTCTCCGAAGGCTTCAAATAAAAATTTTGCATTGCATAAGTAATTTCTAGTTGTCTTGTTGCAAGTATGCTTTGGATTGTAAGTTTTTATCATGAAATTATTTGTTGTCTTGTCAAGATATCCAAACAAAATCCATAGACAACCATCTTCGCATCTAACTCTCACTTTATTTGGCTCATTCACCCACTTCTCCACTTGAACCCTCCTTCTAACTTCATAATTAGTTACTGAGCTCCTCTTTCTTGACAACTTTACCCTTCTTGATCTACCAGATTCATGTTCATCATCATTACAACACTCATATTCATCTAGCTCAAAACTATCATCATCACAATTTGTAAAGTAAGGCTCATCACCTCCTAGCCTTCCTTCATGACTTACTTTACCTGTTTCAGTTTCATCAAAATCTTGATCTAGTTCAGCTTCACCTATTGGTACCTCTTCATTGTCAGCTGCTACTCTTTCCCTTCTTTTCCTCCTTTGAAAACTTCTTTTTTCAGCCCTCAACTCCCTAACCTTTTCATGTACATCACTACCATACTCCTCCTCATCATCATCTCCAACTAATTCAGCTTCAGACTCAACACTATCCTCAGTTGAATAATCAGAACCCTCTACTTCTTCTTCTGAGTAATCAGGTCCAGCAGGACCAACATCTATATCATCATCAGTAGCACCATCTGCTGCAGCAGTATTGAAAAGAGGTGTGGTAGTGAAGGGAGGTGAGGTTGAAAAAGTAGCAACAGGGTCCTCACTGTTTAAATGGTCTTCACCTACCCCAAATTTAAAGTTTTCACTCTCACTAGGCCTTGTATTAAAAGCTGAACCAGATTCTCCCATATCCACAAGACTACCATTTTCTATTAACATGGGCCCCACAATTGCCTCATCAACCAAATGCCTTACAAATACCTCCACTTTATCCCCATCTTCCAAGGAACACATCATATCTAAAATTTCTTTATCATTATCAACATCTACCAAAATGCCACTGTTAGGTGCTTTAATACTAAAGGTGCAAGTTGTACTATATCTTAATTCTCTAATATAGTCTTTCAACTCAAAATATGACATTTTATCTACATCAACATCCAAAAATTCTGCAACTTTTCAACCATTATATATTTCCCCACTACTTAAATCTAACACCCCACCATGGTACCACCTTAGAGTAATCAAAGTAAACCCATTCATCTCTTACCTGAAGCCAATAAAAACAGAATAGTAATTATAGACAAACTCTAACCTGAGGGTAATCCAAAAAATAGAATAGTACTTAAAAACGAACAGAATACAACACATTAGCAAACGAACAGAATACAACACAGTACTTAGCTTCTCTATGAACATAATCTATGAACATAAATACAACACATTAGCAGACAAACAACTTCTCTATGAACATAATACTAAGAAGAACATAAATACAACACTCCATGAAAATAATACTAAGACGAACATAATACAAAATTATGCGACTTAGACGAGAAAGGGAAAAACCTAATTTCATGAAAAATATGGTATAAATGAACACCTAACACTATAATCGTAAGCCACACATAAGATTTCACACAATGTTGCTCTTAATTTCACGAATCAACAGAAACCTTATGGGATAAATCACAAACTCCAAATAAGGGATAAAGAACTAACCTTTTACTAATTCAGTTGATAAATTACGAAATGAAGTTGACAATACACTGCAAAATCATTCGATGATAGCAAATTTGTTTGATGATCACCAGAAATGCATTGCTAATGGAGAAGGATTGAAAATGAGAATGACAAATTTTTTTTCTGTTACGTTTTAGGAGGGAATGGGGGAAAAACAAGAAATGGGAGTTGAAGAGGCAGGGGACCCAGCGCGTGGAATCACGCAGGCCTAATTATTTGGTTTATGTGTTGAGGTCAGCACTTAGGTGTGCAGAAAATAGAGAAATATAAAGTTCAGGTAGGTAATAGGACACCCGTAAATTTGGAGTGTGTAGTTGAGATTTCGGTTATAGGTTGGGGGTTTTAGATCATTTTCTCTCTAACTTAAAAATAAGTTATAAACATTAAAAATTAATAAAATATTTGATTTATAAGGTAGAATTGTACATAATTTTGGTATATTATCTCATGTGAGTGTAAAATAAAATAACTAATATTTGTACTGTCTTTGTTCATTTTTAATTGTCATAATTTCCTTTTTTAGAATCAAACTGTAGGAACTTTGACTAACATTTCATGATATATTTTTACATATATACAAAAAATTGTAATCTATAGTACTTTTCGTATAGTTTTTCAATATCTTATTTTTTTGTTTAAACTATCGAATTAATGTAATTTCATATAACTGTAAAAATTAGTCAAATTGACTTTCGAAAATCACAACATGACAATTAAAAGTGCACGAAGGGAGTATAATTTTATCTCTATTTTATGACTAATTGTAACACCCCGACTTTTCAAACGTCTAAATTAACTTGTACCTTCGTGGAAAGATAAAGAGGGTGAGTAATACATTAAGAATGATGTGGTATGTCATGTTTTAAGTGTTCAAAAGGGTTGTATCTCAAGTTTTGAAGTAAGGTAAGTCGCAAAATAAAAGTTGGCGAAAGTTATTATAAGTTCCTTTTTAAAGATTTCTCTGAAATTTGGGTCAAATGTCTAGAAATTTTTCTCCCAATCTATAAAGAGTTATGGGGCTCACGACCCATTAAATCAAAGGTCTATGAGTCTAGTTTCCAACACATCAAACGGTTTGTGCATACGACTTAAGAATAGAGAGATATTTGTATTTTCGCGAGACTGCGCAAGCAAGCACGTGAGGTGGGTCCCCTAAGTCGGTGAAAGCTTATAAGATCATCCTTGTGTGTTCATAATCTCTTCTTGGCTCCTTATCGAAAATTGCCCTACTTCGAGTATAGTTTTCATGGTGAATTGATCGGTGTAGCTTCATGGAGGTTGTGGCAGCAGAGTTTTTTTTTCAGTGGTATGATTTTATTTAAGTGTTCTGGGCGTGTAAAGAAAGGTAGGAACCATCTTTTAGTAGTTTATGGATACCATACGTCTTGGATAGTAATTTACGATAGGAATCTGTATCGATTGTCATAGTAATTCTTGTCCTTAATTACTGATTGATTTCACCTTTTTATTTTAGTGTTGTAGTGGTGCGGACAGAGGTATTTTCAGCATAAATTATAAAGGAAAAGGTATCTTAAGGTTATTCCCTCGTTCGGCATATTTCCTTAGAGCTTGGGAGTGATATAGTAGGGTAGTTAATGTTGGTGATCTTGTAGATGTAATTGTGAATGGTTGGCTGATTGAATGGTTATAAACCCTCATTATATGGACTCATAATCTGGTAAGAACGACCCTGAGTTAGGAACAACTTGGAAACTTTATATATATATATATATATATATATATATATATATATTGTCTAAAGCTAAATTGTTCACCTTTAGCTTATTCAATTGTTTGATGTCGCCCTTGGGCTATTGTGGTTAGTTGTTGAGCTATGAACTGCCTATGGGGGATGTGATGTTGTCTAAAAGGACTATGTTATTGCCTAAGAGTACTATGTGTTGCCCACGGGGTTATATTGATGCCAAAGAGTATTATGTGTTGCCTACGGGGATATTTTGACGCCAAAGAGGGCTTTGTGCTGCCTATAGGGCTATGTGATGCAAAAGAGGGCTACGTGCAACCCATAGAGCTATGATGTTGCCTAATAGGGATATGCGCTGCCTAGGGGGCTATATTGTTGCGAAAAAGAGTTATATGACTTCTTACAAATACAAGGGGCTACCGATAGGGTTATGTAGATTGATTTGGCACCTTCTGTGCTTGGCCGGCACTCGAAGACTATTACTAGCCTCAAGCGAACCCTTGGCCTAGCTTACTAACTCAGTGGAAGACTATATGCATATTTATAAAGATCAATAGCACACTACTCAGCTTAACTAATATAATAACTTATAATGCTTAATAGTTAACATTCAACTTGGCCAAAATGGCAACTCAAGTCTTAACATATGAAATGAAAAGTAAAGACAACCGAATTCACTAATTGACTGTCTGACTATCTGACTATCTATAAAGCCTCTAACCAACTGAGATGGATGTCGGGACAGGCCCGCGACATCCTAAAGAACTAATACCAAAACTGAAAGCAATGTGAATGAGTCATCTGGAAAGCAAAGAGGCTCACCAACAGACTCTGAACTGCTCACTGGATCAACGAATGCACTGGATGCCGATACTAGTTACATGTGTCTTCATCATAAGATGATGCAGGCCAACTGACATCAGTACATTGAATGTATGAGTATGCGAGTTGGAATGCTAAAACAACATTGGCTCGAAAGAGATTATGAAAGAAACACCTACCTTGGCTCTTCTCAACTCTTGAATACTTAAATAAACTCATTTTTTTATAAAGCAGCTTAAAACAAGTGCAATATAAAGAAAAACTGTTGAAAACATGTTGTCAATTCATAATAATAATATCATAAAAAGACAAACCATGCTCCCTCTCAAAATCTACTTGTGTAATGCATGAATGAAGTCTCATACCACCATTCACACTAAGCAGAACCCATTGAGGAACCATGCCACTAGTGTTGTGGGAGTTTCTCTAACCGACAACCATCACTTAAGAACTATAGTGATGATATAGCGTTTTACCTAACGCTGTTGAGGCCCATCATATACATTGCCGTGATATATGAAGCTAACTCACTAAGTGGATCCATTATGTGAAAAAGATTCATCTAAAAAGTATGACACTTTTCTACCCATGATGGCTACATGGTTTATGGAGACTTGAGTTAATATGAACTCACATCCACATATCGGTGCTCAATACTACTCCCAAAAATACTTAGTTCTTTATGTTTAAAAACATACTCTTCTGTGATTCAGATTAGTGCTCAAAAACTAAGCTAAAAGGCCATCTCGGAAATCTTAGTTTCTCTGATTGCTTCATTTAGAAAGTTATTTCTCTTTTCTGAAAACTACCCCGAAGGCTCTTTGAAAATCTCAGTTTCCGTTCTTGTTTAAATGTGAAAACATTTTAGATCTTTTTGGGAATACTTAGTCCCCATATACTTTTGAACAAATGAACTTCTATATTTACTCTTTACTCAACTTGAATTGTAAGTCTTAAAACAAAGTTAAAAACATTTGCAAAAGACTTCTTGAAAAGACTCGAAAAACATCCTAAACTTGGCTCTTAACTTTCCTTGAATTTGAATTTATGAATTCAAGGTTATGATTTATGTTTTGGATGATTTCTAGATGTTTAGAAGTTATTTAGAGTAGTTAGAATCAATAGGAAGTGTTAATACACTTTAGAAGGACTTAAATAGGCTAAGCGATGAAAACTGGTGAAAAATGATGATTTGGGTGCATCCAGGCCGCGCCACGCCATCCCCAACTTACAGGGGCTCAAATCTGGCGCATTGCTAGCGCGCCACCCCAGTCTGCCTGGCGCTATGGGTCCCAGCCTCCATTCAGGCAAAATTCTGGCGAGCTATTGATCTCGTTTTCTGATCCTAAATCATTTTAATATGATTTTTTTTCTCAAATTCACTTTAGATTCATGTACCCAAATCATATACACAAAATCTAACCCAACAACTTAAAGAAACAACACTATATCATCAAGAAACTCCTTAATCCCAACTCATGTTCAAGAACGAAATCAATTCAGGAACAACTATCAAAAATATCAATTTTCTCAATCTTTTTAGGATGAAAATATGATGAACTTAACATGCCTGGCGTGTGGGTGAACTAACCTAATGCTATGTGATCTCACATACCTCTTAGGGATCAAACCCATGGCGAAAATCCGCTACAACATGCAAGGATCTCGACGGACGCTTGATCCTCTCCTCTTTTCTCTTCTTTCTCTATTCGAACTCTCAACTACAACCCTAGTCTAATTTTAGGATTGTAAAACTGAACCGAATAGGATTAGACCCTAAAATATTACTAAAAATGAATTAAATCTGATTGGAAAAGGAAAAGACCAAAATACCCCTCACTATTTTCGGCTAACTTTCCTTAACTTGACAGTCTAACTTCAAAATGTCATATCTCACTCATCCGAACTCGAAACTTAGCAAACTCGGTGGCGTTGGAAAGATAATTCAAAGATATTTCCTAAGGTACCTGGTATAAGACGTAACAAATCCTTATATAGGATTTATGGTCATTTGAAGTTGACCCAAAACTCATACTTGGCTTAACTTGCAAAATTTCAGATTTTGTTATTTCCAATTTAGTTCTTTTTCAAATTCAAGGTGCTACATCTAGTGAAATTAACACTTAAGAAATTTTAATCCCTCGGTAAAATCCTACTCACAACGAAGGATGGTTCAAGTCTTAGCTAAAAAAAAATCTGGGGTGTTACAATAGGTGGTATGTTGTTTGTACCTACCGAGCTTATGGGGGATTGGTTAGGTTGTTGTTTGATCATTATTGTAATTTTTAGATTCAGTAGTGGGTTAGCATGCTTATCTAAATTTTATTTCCTTACCTGATTGTTTTTGGTATATTATGATACTTACTCATTTAGTCTATAACCTTTCATACCCTGTACATTATTTTGTACTGACCCCCCATTTCCTAGGGGCGTTGCATTCATGTATGCAGTACCCGATAGACGACCCAGTAGACCACCTCAACAGCAGGATTTACTTCTATCTGGTTGGCTAGCCCCTTTCTTCTGAAGGTGCCAGAGTTGGGAGTTTTGTTAGCTTTTGTTGTATATATTTTTATGGATAGGCTGGGGCCCTGTCCCGCGAATCTTTACTACTCTTAAAGGCTTGCATACTATTGTGTAGGGTGTATAACTACGTTATGGACATGCTGGCCTAGCTTGTTGGTTTACTGCTGCTTGTTAGCTATTTGATGTATTGTATTGATATACACCTTCTTTCAGTTTCACTTAAGAGATCATGGTGGCCCCGACGGCCCAATCAGGACTTCTGTGCTAGTTGTCTATTACTTTATATGAGCTCTTGGGAGTAGTTGTTTTCTTTATAGATCTGTTGACATGGGACTTGCCAACCGAGGGCTCAATTTTAAGTCGAGATATACTTGTTTGTTTTCTTGATTGCGTGTGGCTGCCATGCGCTACTAGAAAATGGTTCAGCAGGGTCGGCTCGGGCCTGAGTTTTGGCATGAGGAGCTAGTTGCGCCTCTTGAGTTTGGGGAGTGACAAACTTGGTATCAAAGCAACGTCGTATCCTATGGAGTCTCCAAGTCGTGTTTAGTAGAGTCTTGTTTATAAATATGTTGTGCACCATATTTGATAAGCAAGAAGCTACCAGGCATGTTAGAATTACTATCCTTCTTTTGCTCACCTCGTCTTATAAAGCGGTATCTTAAGGGTTGAGGTTTCTGGCTTATAATTGAAATTTGTATGCAGATAGAGATGGCTGACACCAGACAGACCACAACTAGCCAGGGGCTATATAGAGCTGCAGGCGAGGGTACTGGCAAGGAACCACAGGTGGAGGTAGCCCATTGTGAGACCCAGGGGGATACATCTTATTAGCCTTCTATAGCTTCTCCACCGCTTCCGGAGCCTCCGAGGGGTACAGGTCCATCGACTCCACCAGTAGTACCACATCTAGTTCATCTTATTCCATCTGACCAGTATTTCAAGAGTGCAGTATGTATGTTAGCAGAGTTAGTAGATGCACAGCGCCAGCTAGTTGCACTAGATGTTATCGGACATTCTGAAGGTCCCGAAAGTTTGACAGTTCGTGAATTTCTTGCCTTGAATCCTCTACAGTTTACAGGGACAGATCGCAGAGAGAACCTTTAACAATTTGTTGATCAGCTTCATAGGATTTTCAGAGTCATGCATGCCTCAGTGACTGAATCAGTTGAGTTAGCAACATTTCAATTGCGTGATGTTGCAGTATTTGGTACGAAAGCTGGGAGAGATCTAGGGGAAAAGATGCATTTTTACCCACTTGGGATAGCTTTGCAGAAGCTTTCATAGATCACTATTTGCCTCGAGAGATTAGGGATGGCTGGGTGGACCAGTTTCTGAACCTCCGATAGGGCAGCATGAGTGTTCGAGAATACGGGCTGAGATTTGATTCATAGGACAAATATGCACCAGCATTTGTTAATACGATGTATGACAGGGTGCGTAGATTTGTGGGAGGGATTGACACAGACAATATCGATGTTTGTTCTACCGGTGCACTAAATGATAATATGGATATCTCACGAATTCAGGCCTTTGCACAAGGCATAGAGGATCGACAACATCTACAGTATATGACTAAGAGGGTCGACAGAAAGAGACAGAAGAGGGATAGGCTCGCAGGTTCACATGGAGATTTTTAGGGTGGTCCCAGACCTCGATATTCTAGTAGGCCACCTAGACCTCCACCACAACAGTTCCAGGGTAGTAGATTTTATCGTCAGGGACAGTTAGGCCCAGGTGAGGGTTCACGAGCATCAGGCTCTCAGCGACATAGAGGCTCAGGCCAGGCTAGGACAACACCGCCGCATTTCGCTACTTGCGGTATGATGCATTTTGGGAGGTGCAGGCAGGGTTCCACAGGTTGTTATTCTGGTGGACAGTAGGGGCATGGGTGGAGAAACTGCCCGACCATAGGTCATGATGGTATAGGTCAGTCGACCGAGTCAGTAGTAGGTTCCTCCTTATCAGCACAGTCTACTGGGCGTGGACCCCAGACTTCAGCAGGTAGAGGTAGATGCAGAGGCAGAAAGGAAGCATCTAGTTCTGATAGTGGCCAGAACCGTACATATTTACTGGCCAGCCGACAGGTCTAAGAGTCATCACCAGATGTTGTGACATGTGCATTAACTGTTTGCTCTCATTATGTTTATGATTTGATAGATCCTAGAGCTACTCTATCTTATGTTAGCTCATTTATTGCGGGGAAGTTATGTATAGTAGCAGAGTCATTAGATCGACCTTTTACTGTATCTACACCAGTTGGTGAGTTTATTATTGCCAGGAGAGTCTATCGAGGTTTCAAAGTAGAAATTATCGACTGTCAGACCTCTGTAGACCTGGTAGAGTTAGAGATGGCCGATTTCGACGTCATTATGGGTATGGACTGGTTAGCGTCTTGTTATACTAATGTTGAGTGTCGGACAAAGATTGTTAGATTCCACTTTCCAGGAGAGGCAGTTCTGGAGTGGAAAGGCGATACAGCAACGCCGAAAGGTAGGGTTATTTTCTATCTTAAGGCGAGGAGGATGATCACTAAGGGTTGTGATGTGAGGCCAAAATATATATTTTTAATCATTATTTGCCTCACATTTATTATTTATATTTGTTTTTTTTAGCATTAATTTTATAAATTGTGCTAAATAGTGTATTTTATTTATAGAAGCAAATTGGTGTAAAGTTGAAGAAGTTTGAAGCTAAAATGAATTAAAAATGGAAGGTTGAAGAAGGAAATCAAACAGAGAGCTAATTGATTAAATTGAATATTATATTAATATTTATAAATGGAAAAGATCGGCAGAATTCTAATTGAATTGCAAGTTGCTTCCACGTGGCAGATTCTGAAGAGAGCAAAGAGTTTGAGGCGGCGAACCATTGTACGGAAGTCCAATTCCGTTTAGTTTTGGAATCATAATTTGATTTGGACTCAGTTATTTTATTTAGAGTTTTCTACATCTATAAATAGTCCATAGAAATAATCATAGGGCATCAAGTAAAAAGTTGTTAATACTTTTTAGGGTTCTTTTTTTCTTATTTCTGTTCTTAGATATTAGTGGCTAAAGCTCTTGTTCTGGGGTTGTAGCTACAGATTCAATGTTGATTATTTAAGGTTTTCGAATTAATTCTTGGTTGTCATTATAAGTAACTTTTATATTCTTGTTTTAGTATTTTGTGCTTGATCACTATGAGATAAATATATTGTCTAATCTTAAAATCGATAGATGATGGATTAGATAAACCAGAGAATATAGAGAGCTCGGTCCACCCATTATATTGAGGTGGTTAGTGTTTAGGAGTGACGCCCAGACGAACACCTTGCTTGGTTACGAAATAAGATAAAATATAAATGCTTGTCAATAAGTCTATTTATCCCCGCTCAATGATGTAGTTAGATAGCTAACTGGGGTAGGCAACGAGAGGCGTATAACCCGGATCATATCATCAACCCTATAAATCAGTAACTTGACAACTAAAATTAGTTCTAAGCCAAAAATATGATACATGGAATCCAATACATGCTGCAGTCCTGGGATTTTCCAACTATTGTAAGTAATTTTATTATTCTGTTCCTGCATTCTTCCCTTTTGGCTCTCTTAAATAAATAATTAGATCAGTATAATTTAGTAAAAATAGTTAATTGACAAGTCATTTGGGTTCGATAATCTGGTTCTTTTAACAGGCACTATATCACTTGCGCGATCGCGTACACTTGCGTGTGCAATTGGGAGCAACTAGTTTTTGGCGCCGCTGTCGAGGACTTAGAAATTAACTATCCTTCTAGGTTATACTTTTTCTTTTTATTTATTTATTTTGATACATATTTTTTTCCTACTAATTAATACTTTTCTTGGGATGAACGGGAATGAGGATTATTCACAAGTGGTAAGACCTTGTCCTTATTGCAAATGAGCTTACTTTTGGCAAAAATGTAATTATATTTTCAAGGGAGAATTGTGTGCACCATCTCGATCATGTGAATTTGTAGGGGGTTGTGGGTCGGTTGCACCGTGTGTTGCTACCATACTCCAAAACCCCATCATGATGATGCTAATAATATTTGTTCCTTTGATAGTATGGAATCTTGCAGGAAATTAATAGAGGAATATGAAGAGCGCCATAGGAGAATCAAATATGTGATGTCACTCCTTATAGATAGAAAAATGGAGCACTTTCAAAATGCTAATATGTTTTTCTTGCATACTCAGAACTTAAGCAATGAATTGAATGCAAAGATTCTTGCGTTTGACGCTCAACAATCCAATTATGAGTTTTGTGATACTGAAATGGCACTCAGAAGTCAAATTGAGGATCTAAAATGAGTGAAGATGCAATGCAATCGGACTTTTCATGAAGATGCCACATTTGGAAAAAAGTATAAAACTGAGCATGTTGCAATTAGTGTAAGTTTGGAAGAGGGATGTATTGGACCCCATTCAAATCACTTTTCAACATTATGTTTAGATGTTGATGTATTATTTGAGTCATCTGAACTAATGGAGAACTGTATAGATGAAGAACAAGGCCCCTACATCCTAAGGTTTTCTAGTCCACATAGAAAAACGAATAGTCCTCACATAAGGGCCAAGAAGTGCAAGATTCAACATATATTACTTGGTTCTTTTATCTTTATACCACCACCCTTGAGAGGAGCAGAAAAATAGATGCAAAGTTAGGGGTAAAATTCATAAGTTCAAAGTGGAAAGAAAAGTGGGGAATTTATTTGTGTCATGCCACGACGTTAAATTATGCACTTATTGGGAGGCAACACAATTTATAGTGTAACTTCTTATTTTTTAGTGTTATTTTTTTGTGTTGTTTTTACAGGTTTTGAAGAAGTCTGAGTATCCGAAATTTGAAGCTAAGAAGCACATTTGACACTAAAAAATAAGAGGATGAGTAATACATTAAGAATGATGTGGTATGTCATAGTTTAAGTGTTTAAGGGTTGTATCTCAAGTTTTGAAGTAAGATAAGTCGCAAAACTAAAGTTAGCGAAAGTTATCGTAAGTTCCTTTTTAAAGATTTCTCTAAAATTTGGGTCAAATGTCTCAGAAGTTCTCTTCCAATCTATCAAGAGCCATGGGTCTCACGACCTATTAAATCAAAGGTCTATGAATCTAGTTTCCAACGCATCAAACGGTTTGTTCATACGACTTAAGAATGGAGAGATATTCGCATTTTCGCGAGACTGCGCAAGCAAACACGTGAGGTGGGTCCCCTAAGTCAGTGGAAGCTTATAAGATAGCATCTTCTTCATTTTTCCTCATTCAAACTCGTAATAAACCCACGAAAATCAGAAAAATTCTCCTCAAATCATCCTTGTGTGTTCATAATCTCTTCTTGGCTCCTTATAAAAAATTGCCCTACTTTGCGAGCTCGTCGTTTTGGTATAGTTTTCATGGTGAATTGATCAGTGTAGCTCCGTGGAGGCTTTGGCAGCAAAGTTTTTTTCAGTGATTTGATTTTATTTAAGTGTTCTAGGCGTGTAAAGGAAGGTAGGAACCATCTATTAGTAGTTTATGGATACCTTAGGTCTTGAATAGTAATTTACCATAGAAATCTGTATCGATTGTCGTAGTAATTTTTGTTCTTAATTACTGATTGAATTTACCTTCTTTTTTTTAGTGTTGTAGTGGTGCGGACAGAGGTATTTTCAACATAAATTATAAAGGAAAAGGTATGTTAAGGCTATTCTCTTCGTTCGGCATATTTCCTTAGAGCTTGAGAGTGATATAGTTGGGTAGTTAATGTTGGTGATCTTGTAGATGTAATTCTGAATGGTTGGCTGATTGAGTGGTTATAAACTCTCATTATAGGGACTCATAATCTGTTAAGAACGACCCTGAATTAGGAACAACTTGGAAACTATATATAACTATATATATATATATAACTATATATATATATAACTATATATATATATATATATATATATAT
>JAJONS010050267.1:0-14872 GCA_029582315.1 Solanum tarnii x Solanum tuberosum
TGATTCTTGAAGTGAATCTATCGTAAAAATACTATAAATCATGATAATTGACAACATAAAATATTTCAAAAATGTTGTATGTGAGTAGTCTTATTATGTCTTAAATAACGTCAAAGAAAGTACAAATTTGTGATAAAAAAATTTATTCCTTTATCCACGCAAACAATCACTTCAAAAACTCAATTATTAGCCCCAAAACATACCATTTATATTATTGAATAGCACGAGCCACATTATCTAATATATATATATCAGAAAATAGAGTATGAATAAGCATAGGAATGATGCCAATTAATTGTTGGTGATTAAAAGCAAAAAAGTAACTGATGGTACGTGAGCTGAAGCATTAATTATTTTTCATCATGCTAATTATGAGGAAGGAAGTTACTTTTTTAAAAAAGATCAATAAATAGAAAATGAAGACAAAAAATTCAAAATTACAAGAAAAATAGATAAATAATAATACTCATCAATAAGGCATGCCACATCAGGAATATAGATACTAGTAAAATTACATGCGCTTCGTACGGGAATTTAATATCACAAAATTTATAAAATAATACTTAAAACCTATTAGACATTAAAACTAAAACACTATATTATCTTACATACAAGATTACGTAGTAACAAACATTAATAATGTAAAGGAAAATAAAAATTATAACATCTTATCATTTATCCTTAATAATATAAACATAAATTAATGATTGTAAAAATACATACCAAAGCAATGGTATAAGTGAGCAACTCAACAGGAGAAAAATACACACATATTTAATTGTGAAGAAGAAAAAGAAGATATTCAAAATTTTCGTTGTTTTAAAATGACATGAAATCCTTCTATTTATAGACAACAAATGATAGTGTGAACAAATGTTTATTATGCCTCATCAGAAAAGTTACAACCCTTCAGAAAGGTCACAACCTTTCATAAAAGTCACAACTTTTTATAAAAGTCGCAACTCTTCATAAAAAGTCATAACTTTTCATAAAAGTCGCAACTCTTCATTAAAGTCGCAACTCTTCATTAAAGTCGCAACTCTTCATCAAAAGTCGCAACTTTTCATAAAAGTCGCAACTCTTCATTAAAGTCGCAACTTTTCATAAAAATCACAATTTTTTTCATTAAAGTAACAACTTTTTATGAAAGAGAAATGTTAGTTTTGAAAATAAATTAATTAATAGGAAATTCTGATTTGTGGTGACGCCACGTAGGCGGGCTAATGTTCTCTTTTATATATATTAGGGGTGTTCACAGTTTGGATAAAAACCGATCCAAACCGAAAAACCGAACCAAATCGATAAAATAAAACCAATTTTATTTTGGTTTGATTTGGTTTGGTTAGATTTTTGAAAACCGATAGTATTTGGTTTGGTTATGGTTTTATTAGAAAAAATCAAAGAAATAATCGAACCGAACCGATGAATTATATACATATATTTTATTAATATACATACTCAATAGATTGTTTCTATAAACAATTTTAAAGATCTTATACATATTTTCATTAGAATTTCTTTATAATTTACTTATTGAAAACAAAAATGTCCAAGATGAAACATTTATCTTATTGATTTCATGTATATGAGTGTCTATAACAATTCTTTGTAGGACTGAAAATGTTATTGTCTCTTCCTTCTAGGCCAATATAGTGAATTTTAAAGCTTTATTAATAGTAAATTTAGTGATAAAAAGTTCAGTAACTTAAGTCATTCTAACTATTTTTTGTTTTGAATGGATTGTTGTCACTTTTTTCACATTTTGAATGAATTGTTTCTTTTATTTTTGTGTATGGTTAATAACCGAACCAAACCAAATCAAACCGAAACCGATAACCACCAAACCGATAAGTGTATATTATATTTGATTTGGCTTGATTTTGATAATTTTAAAACTGATTAAATTGATTTAATTTTGATTTTGACCAATAACCGATCCAAATCGACCCGTGAACACCCCTAATATATATAGATTCATTCTAGAAACAATTTATATATTCCTCTTTTTTATCATCATCATTCTTAATTCTTAACAAGGGAAGGTTTCTTCGGACATTCGGAGGGTAGGTCAGTAATTTCCCCTTCTTTCTTTCTTCCTTGTTTCCCTGCGATCTTCCATCTTCCTCTTTGTTATCCTGAAAAGCTTCTCTTTATGTTCCATGGAGAAAAGTAGATTCACGTTTGTTATCATGAGAACTTTATTTCCATGGAAAACAACAGGAACGTTTCATTCCAATTCCTCATAGATTTGCTCCTCCAAACAAAAAAGTACACCTTCTCTGTATGCCTTTTTATTTGGGTTGTTGCTTGTTTCCCATTTATTGATTCTCTGGGTTTTCCTTCCAATCTGAAGTTTTTCCTCTCGGATCTACCAAAAAAACCCTTACTGGAGGTGTATCTTTTCGCCTTCATATGCTTGGTTTATGTCTTGTTTAATGTTTTATTTACTAATTTGAATTGTTACCTTCTGTTTAAACCTAATGTTAATTTGGTTGTTTTGATGAATCCGAAAATATCTCTTGCACTTTGATTTGCTTCGTCGTTTCGGTATTCCCAATCTTTAATCCTGATAGCATGCTAGAATTAGTTGTTTTGCTATGTGCTTTGGCACACACAATTTAAGAGATTGTGCTCTCTTGATGTTCGTAAAATTTCTTCAATGAAATAGACTATGCTAGAAATTCATATACAATGGAGAACTTAGCAAATGATTGTAAGTGCTGCAAATTACTTCTGTCGTGTGTCTCAGAGGTGATCTTGTGATTATTCTTCTTTACATCCATAGTTGCTCAAAATATAATAAAAAGAATGAAAAAATTATGTAGTTCTAACTTGGCAGAGCAGTTTTATGACAACGAGATAGACTTCAATGTAAAAAATACTTCGAAACTGGATATAATTGATTTTGTTTGTTACGTTATGGTTCATTTTTTCCCCACCACAATATTGTTTCAAATTTAAAAGTGGTTCCTGTTGAACCAACCAACCAAGTTGAACTGTTGGAAAGTTACCTTTGAATAATACTATAAACAAGATCATATTCTTAAAGTAATTATTGGTTGAATTGAATGAGGATCCTAAGGAATACCAACAGGTCGAGCATTACTATTGATGCTTAATTTGAATTTGTGAGTACTAGGAAAAGAACCGAGTAAAAACTGCAAAGAAAAATTATTTGGTAGTGTGGCTCATATTGAAAGCTAAGGAATGAACTCCTCATTTTCTGAGTAGGCTATAAAACTTTTTGTGGTTGATTAATGTTTTCTCCAGTCTTTGTTAGCTGTTTTAGGTGCAAGTACGAAATGTTCAATCTCATTAAAGTTGTGTCGTGCTTTAAGAAGAAATAATTATTGAATATGAATTTAATATTTGATAGGATATTACCAATTTTAAATCTATGAAGAATTTTAAGGAAGGTATCTTATATCGGTAACTTTGAAAACATGTTTATTCCATGTCTTATATCTGTAAAACATCTCTTCAGCCGGAGCAATGACAAGCTACCAATCCCTTTTCTCGACCAACATCAGCTGAAATAGGACTCTACTAGCTGGATTTATTTGCAACAACGTGAGTTGCTATTTGTTGAAAATTTTGAGGTACAATAGGGGGAAAAATTGTTGCTTGCTTGCTTATTATCCTTCGTTTGTTAGCTGTGCACTTAGTTTACCAGCTTTACATGTTACCATGACTAGCTCTCTAAGTCACCCGAACAGTGACTGTTAACTATAACATTCAGGGAGCTCCTATTGACATGCCTTTCATCCTGCACGACATTATATTCCCGTCACCTTGTAAAATCAACTCTCTTGTGGATCTATCGCAGCCCCAAAATCCACTCTATATGTGCATTGAATTTAATTTAGAAATTCGTACAACGCCATACATGGCAGGTGACGAAAGTAAAGATGCTCAATTGTCACTGAATTAGCAGTCTGTAATTTGTTCATCCACAAAATCATATTTAATGTGCAGAACTGAATACAGGATAATTTTCTACTAACTGATTGTGGCTGTTTGTTTTAATTGTTTTACAACTTAGTAATTCGAACTACCTAAATTTGAATGGATCCCACTATTAATCATTTTGCCACTGTTTTGGTTGAATATAATGGTAGTTACTTCAACTTTTGTAGGGATTTTGGAATTCAGATTTCCCAAGGGAAGAAACAAGGAACACATTCTTTGCTAATAAACGTAAGTTCATCCATTTTCTTGCCCTATATATTCAGTTATATTAGTCCACTGGTGTATTTTTCATTCTACCTTATAATACTCAGCTTTTTGTGCTTACTTAGGACCTAATTGGACAAAAAGATTCTACCTTCTGAATAAAAGAACTTTACTGAATATTTGCCATTAGATGTCTAACAACAAACGCAAGATGGCTGCAACCCTAACTGAACAGACAAGTACTTCCAAAAAAAATGCCAAAAATCTTGAAAACCAAATTGCTTACCAATAAATGTCACTAGAAAAAAGGCAACTCTTCTAGCACAACGCCATGCAGAATATTCTGCTTGAATGTGTGCTCTTTTCCAAAACCATCATGCTGCCCATTTTCCACAGATTGATTCTGAGCATCAAATATAATTTCATTGCAACCTATTATGTTCGTTCAAAATAAACCTTCCGCTACTTCAATCCATGATCAATCAACTCAATGCGGCCATGTGTTTGAGATAGGTGAGCACCAATTAAATTTAACATTTCACAGCTACTCCTAAAAAGTTGCTCACAAATAATATTGAATTGTTACTTCATATACATTAATGCATATAAAATTACAGGAGCAACATCAAACACATATAATGAACGTTCTAGCTTCTACCAAGTACCAACCACAACCAACTATGAGAGGTTTCTTTGTACTGCTTTGTTGTATTACCACTGCCATTGTTTCTTTAATTTGACCCTTATGAAATTGTTCTTCCATTTTGCAAAACACGAACCAATACAAATGAATTGTTGGGATCTCAATACACTGCCCTGTCGCCCTACTCTTTTATAGAAAGTTCCAAACTGTAAATTTTGTGCAGCCAAGAGATTTCAATATAAACCTCCTGCCTTTTGCTGTAGCAATAGTTCTATAGAATTAGTTTCCCATGAATTACCTATCACATATAGCTCTTCTTACATATTAGGACTCTGAGTCTCAGACGTTCATTTGAAGAAATTTACTGAATATTTGCTACCAGATGTCTGACACCAAATGCAAAATGGATGCACTCCTTAGTATGCTCAAGCAAGTGCAAGAAGCCAAAAATCTTATAAGTCGGATTGCTTACCAACAAATGCCGCCCGAAAAAAAGACCGCTCTTCTAGCACGACGTCACGCAGAATATTCTGCTCGAACGCGTGCTCTTTCCCAAAAACTTTCTGCTGTCCATTTTACATAGCTTGACTCTTGACTGTCAAACTATAACTCCACTGCAACCTATTATGTTCGCTCAAAATAAACCTTCCGCTGCTACCTCTCAGGCTCAATCAATTCAATGTGACAGTGTCTATGAAATAGGTGAGTACCGATTAAAGTTACTCTCAAATAATAATTGAACAGTTATACACCTATTGTTCTTATCCCTAATCGTTTCACCTGGAATACACCCTTTGATTCCCATATAGGCATCAAAAATGAAAAAGGCAACAGAATATACCTCATAATTCCCATCCACCTACTAAATTCAGCCCTTGATTTTACTTTTCGACTGCAAAACAAAATGGCAACAGAATATACCACTCACCTAAACTAAGCCCTCGGTGTATCCTCATTCTGGAAAACCAGATCAGAGAAGAAGAATCCTAAAGGAAAATGGATGATGACCTTCTTAATGCAGAAACTTCCTTGAAGTTTATAGAGGAAACGATTGTTGAGAAACACACTCTTAGAGTAAGGAAAATTCAAAGTGTACTAGATTTTCCCAAATCCACATTCAATTAGAGTACTAAAACAGAGGATAAAGGATCAGATTGAATGCCATTTTTTAAAATTTTCTTTAATGATTCCCTGCTGAATATTAATTACATATTGTGGGCATCATCATAAATATAATTTTCATATCCATTAATGTTTAAACCCTTAGAAGTGAAGACATCATCTATCCTCCTTAAGAGTCCAGTATATAGGACATGGAAATTTGATTGTCGAACATGCATCATCATAAATATAATTTGATTTTACAAGTGATGAGTTTGTTTCTGTTCTTGTTGTTTATACCGCATGGAAAGAACTTAGAAATAATTCAAAAATTAGAAGAGGAGAACATAAACAATAATCTTAAGGGATGATAATCTGCACTATAAACAAATAAATAATATTTCTGCAGAAAGTAGCTGGAAAATGGTTGCTGTATTGGTTTTGTATCAAAACCCCCAATATGTTTTAGTTGTTTATCCTTGTGTTTGATCTTTTCAATTGAAAATTTAGTTACGCTTTTGAAGAGAAAAGGGATAGAGATGTGACAAATTGGTGGGATGGGTCAATTTTGCCTACAAAGTTAAGAAACAAAGTAACAAATAACTGCTTAAAAGTATCTTATTAAATATCAAAACATGTATTTGAATAGTTTATTCAAGGGATTCATGATTGGTTAGTATTGAATCTCAGACCTTATAATATGGCTCATTTGGCTTTAAAAATGATATGTAGTTGGCTTTATTTTGGTGTAAACAGAGATCTGACACTAATGAGGACTTTAGCATCTTTCTGAATGGAAACATTCTTCTGTAGCTGTGAGCTTCTATTTTTACGTTAGCCATAACAGAGACTTCTTCAGAACCAGTTCCTCTTAGTAGTGCTTCTTGGGAGCTCCCAAGGATCTCTATGAACTAATTAATGAATTTTTTTTGGTTTTCTTAAAAGACAGGACAACAAAAGAGGATGAAAATCTCTCTGAAAAATAACCAGCTCCTTTTAAGTAGTGCTTCTTTGGAGCTCCCAAGGATCTCTGTGAATTAATTAGTGGAAGTTTGTTGGTTTTTCTAAAAGTCGGGGCAACAAAAACCATCCCTGCAGCTTGCATTTTTCTAACTGCCGCGAAGCTGCAAAGTAGAAGGGAGCTCAACAAATTACTTTCTAAGGTACTCCTATTTAATTATAAGCATAAATTTGTGAGGGTTTTATATTAGATGAACTTAGTTTTGAACAAATGCAAAACTTAACCAATAACATGTGTTAGTGCTCCAGGCATGCATCTGTAGCATATAGGAGCATTGTATAACCAAGAGATACCAAATCAGTACTTCCTCTCCAAAAAAGGATTGTTTGTTAGTACTTCTGCTTATGAATGAAAAAACCAATTAACATTGTAACTGCCTTTGTGAAAATCGCAGTTAAAGAAATGTATCTAACAATCTTCACAAGTTTATTTGCTTGAGACATCATATACAGATGGTCAAATATGCAGGAACGTCACAGAAAATTGAAACAAGTTCTCACAAGGTATGTTACAAAACCTCTCCGTGCATTCTGTAACCATCTCTGTGCATTCTGTAACCATCTCTGTGCATTCTGTAACCATCTCTGTGCATTCTGTTGGATGTTGATCTACGACTCTTGTCGGCGAATTCCAATTCCCAAAGCAAGCATTTCCTCTTCATCCAATCTGCTCGTAGAAGGGGCGTCTGCAGTCATTCCCTGACCTCTTTCACGACCTCCAGTAAAACCAAGTCGTGTCCATGCATTCATGTTGGAGTTGCAACCTGAATCAAGACCCATTCCCCTCAGATCTTCTTCGGGGACCCCTGAACCACCCCCAGTTGCAACTGCAGCTGCAGTTCCACCCTCAGTTTCACCCCCAGCTGCAGTTCCAGTGCCTCCACTACTGCCTCCACTGCAGATAAAAAGAATTCAAGAATTAGCAAATTTTACTATATTTTGTAAGAGATTTTAAATCAACTTTTACCTACCTTAGGAAATACGAACTGACTGCACTGAGATGGCGTATCATGAAATCCTTATTTTCTTGAATGGTACGCTTCAATCGCTTGTTCTTCAGTTTGATGTGTCTGTAGCTTTTTTTCTCTTGTTTGTGTTTCTTTTCTGCTCTAGCAATCTCCAACATTCTGGCATACTCTTTCTCGATGTCTGCCTGTTCTTTGAACTCAACGTATACTGTTCTAAGTTCACGGACATCAAAAGAATAGCTAAGTTCTTTGAACTCAGATTGCTTCTCCGGTGGGAAGTATGGAGTGAATCTACAGTCCTTGCATTTCTCTTTGTTTCCTCTTTTCCACTTCATAGTTTCACAGGCACCACAGATGATTGCTACTGGATCCTCTTGATCAAAGTCGATATTCTCTGGATTGATTGGATTCTCTTGAACAGCGTTGATATCAGCTCCCGCCATGATTGATATCTTGAGATGATGATTCTTGAAAATTCTCTCTGTTTAACTCCAAAAGTAAAATGAGTACGGGTTAATAGAGCCAAAGCTATTTTATATTTATAGTTTATAGATAACGGTTTTTTTTATTTTTATTTACAGTTTGTAGCTAACCGTTAAAATAAGTTATAAAATTATTAACTATTTTGCTTTAGGAATTTTTTAATAGATTGAAAAATAAATTTAAAATTATTTTTCTTACGGAAAATAAAATACGACCCTAAAGGTAATAGGATATATATAATCAGTTTTTTTTTTTAAATGATAAAAAAAACCCAATTATCTTATTATTACAGATATGCCCTTCTCTCTCTTCGCCGCTTCTCTCTCATCATCTTCTCGCCAAACTCCGGCGTGAACAACCAAATCCACTGGCTTCCTCTATTCCCCATCCGAGACCACCAACGAATCCCCATCTCCTTTCCCCTGAACCGAAAACCCTAGCCGCCGTCCTCACTCCACCTTTCCCTTATCTCGTCGTCTCCCTCCAAACAGAACCACCGTGAAACCACCAAAGACAACGAAACGCCGCCTTCGCTCTTGTTTTTCTCCGTTGACAGCCACCATTGAAACCCCCAACATCTGGCTTCGTTTCTTCGTCTTCACTATCTCGTCAACAAAACAAGACCCCTCCACTGTTGCGTCGTCCTCAACAACGAACCAGCCGTAGGAAACTTCGATACACAGGGGTTTCTACTCGATTGTCATAGTGTTACAGATCCATAGATTTATTTTTTACGCGACTTGTGTCTTCCCGTTATATTGTTGGATGATATTTTTTTGAGTTTTTTTTTTTTTAGCTTTTCAGGTATTATTGTGACATGATTCAGTTAGAGCTTCGTTTGCCTTAATTGATTTGACCAAACCTAATTATGCTTTACTGTTTTCCTCTATTTATGATAAATTTGGACTGATTCTTGCTTAAGAAAGACTTTTTCTTTGATTGATATATGGTTCCTTCTTTATTACTCTGATTGATTTTAGTACTTGGCCAATTTTTTTGCCCATATGTTTATAACAACACGATTTAATAGTTTATAATTATTATTTGCCCATACTTTCATATGGTTCCTTCTTCATTACTGTTAATGATTGATTGTTTTGTATTTCCATTTAGCTCAACAGGTTTCAAATATAAGTTGAAAGAGGAAGAGTGTTAAAAGGAAGTTATGGGATTGTCTTACTTCAAAAATTTTTCTAACCATATTCATTATTTTTTTGTTCCTCTATGAGAACATGTACTAGTGCCATGCGGGCATTCTATGCTTCTGCAAATCACAAAAAAGTACCATTAAATGGGGTAGAGCTTGGGAAACAATGTCTTTACAGATGTCTAGTATTTGCATCTCCTGTAATGCCCTTTTTATTTGAAGCTTGACATCTCATGGTAAATGGCACCACACACTTGATATCAGCTATGTATCAAATTATGTGTGAATGTTCTGGTGCAATTTATTAGTTCAAGAGGATGAAAAAGGTGAAACAGAATCCCGACTATAGGGCCATTCAAGAGTACAAGATGGTTTGTGAGATTGCTCTATGAAAGATATAATGATTTGTTATTTAATGTTTCGTAAGTAACATGCTATTTTCTGTCAAGTTTGGGTGTATCCTTATTGAGAAAAATGTCCTTTCGGGATATTTCATTAAAGCTTTTGGTGGAAATAACTTGCTCTATTTATGTGCCTGATGCAACAAGTAGTCTTGCCTTAATTCCCGTTGGAAAGCAATCTGGAACATGTAAACAGTCCATCCTTTTATTTCTATTGCTTTGAGAAAGCTGTGCAATGCATTTAGCCAATTATCTATAACTATCACTAACAAATAAATAGAAGAACTTTGAACTTGCTAACTGCTAATGAAAGAATGGAATCCAAGCATATACTAATACTTATTTAAGGTAAAAGGAGGAGATATGAATAACTTTTGTGCTCCTGAAACAAAGAAAATTGAATTAGAATTTATCTTCTTCCCTTATCGTTGTTCCTTTTTTTGCTTTCTCTAATCCTTATTTGGTGGCTGATAGCCTTTGAGCTGAAAAGTGCTGAAAGTTGATCAATCTAATTAGTGGTCTAGCTTTACCAACACTCATTCAATTTTCTATCTCTTCTGCCAATACTCTTTTGTTTCATATTTAATAACTCAAAACAAAAAAGGAGGACTCCTTTTTTCACACAGCTCACCCACTCCAAACCCGCTAGCGCTGATCTCTCATCTAGGAGAGAGCCTAGATCTTTGTTTCATATCTGACTGAGAGTAATTTCTCATCCAATCTACATTTCACAGTATGTGTCACCTAACATGATTATCCCAAGGATATCCACATATCAGGGTCTGATATGTTACTCTTCCATGATCAATAGTGTCACACCATATGATTTTCTATGTGCCCTTCCTTTATATTGTTATCTTCATTGTTCTGTTGAACCTGTTAATCTCTTCTCACTCATATTTCAGATACAAGGATTTGGAACAAGTTCTAGTCCATTTTCTCTAACAAAAATTCTGCTTTTGCATTAGACAGGCAGTTGACAGAAGCAGGAGCACATGTGGTTATGGCTGTCAGAAGCACCAATCGTGCACAGGAGTTAATATGGAAATGTCAGGAAGAATGGTCTGGCAAGGGCCTTCCACTCAACATTGAGGTATGTTGTATTTCATTTCATAGTAGTATCAAGTATGGCCAGGAAGTAGTACATCTGTTTGCTAGTTTATTACCAATCCTTAGGTTTCAAGAATTTGTAAGTTGGTGATAATGATTCTCGTTCAATGTCATGAGTATATTGTCCTAAATGAATATAATTCACATTTGTTGCAAGGTCATGGAACTTGATCTTCTCTCTTTGGATTCTGTTACACGATTTGCAGAAGCATGGAATGCCCGCATGGCACCAGTACAAGAAGCAACTAACTTGCTTCTTGTATTTATTTTATCTTTATAGTGATGTTCGAATAGCATGCCTATAGGAATCAATTGTGTGTGATCTCATGTATTATTAATTTCATACCATTGCCATCATATTTTAATATGAAGTCAAAACTGGTTCACATTTAGTAGGTACCTACTTATAATAATAATCTACTTCAGTTTACAGTATAATTAGATTTATAGGGTATTTCATGTATGTCTAATATCGTGTTGATGAATAGTTTGTAATCATTTCATAATTAAATATTAAGTTGAAAATTGTTGTAAAAAAGGCATTTTCTTTGTTTTCGATGTCATGACATAGAAAATTCATTTTTGATTGCTGCATAATTAAAATAGTCTTAATTCAGTTCTGAAGTGTATTCTATTTAGTTATGATGTCTCCAGGGATTAATTGTTACCTGACTCATCTCATTGAGCATATAAGATATTTATAATGGGACCCACTGTGATTTCTCGTTGTAATGAATTTTATCCCATTTTAATAAAGTCATGCTCTTGTTAAAATTCTGATAGTTTGGAAAATTTTTATATCAGGGTATTTTTACTGTCAATTTATCCATGCCAATAGTATATCATTCTTAATAAGCGAAGGTTTCTTCGGATGACCGAGGGTATTCCCGTAATTTTACTTCTTAACAATTTCCAGGTTTGACACATAACTAATACGTGACTTTTCACTGTTATTACAGACTGCTGCACTACTTCCTCCTTTTAGCTTCACTTTGTCGCAAAGATTTGTTCTTTCGGACAAAAAGTTGCAACTCATTTCTCTGATTTTGTATGTTTTCCATTCAATCTGAAGTCTTGCCTCTTGGATCTGCAAAAAGAAAATCCCTTATGGGAGGTACGTTTTTCAGCTTGATTTGGTTGGCTTATGTCTTCTTCAATGTTCTCTTTGTTAATCTGAATAGCTAGCTTCCTTTTAAGCTTAATTTTAATTTGGTTCGTTTGTGCGGAAAAACCCCAAGAAGAAGCTTTGATTTTCCTTTAATTTATTGGCTTTGCTTCTTCGTCATTGTTCTACTCGGTAATATCAAAGGTCGTTTTTACTTGAGGCGTCTATCCATTTATTTGGTGTCTTATATCTGTAAAACATTTCTTTGCTCGGAACAACGATAAACTATCAATTTTCTTACAATTGATTAACTCAAATTTACTCTGATTTTTCCTTTTCTTGGGCAACATGTGTTGAAATAGGACTATGTGTTTGCAACAATGCGATTTGCTATTTATTGAAAATTTCAAGGCAAAATAGGGGAAAAAAAACTGCATTGCTTTGTTTGCTTGCTTTCATGGAATTTCCCCCCCCCCTTTGTTTGTTTGCCCTATACTTATTTTACTAGATTTACATGTTACTATAAATTGGGAAGAAATGGATATTAGGTAACCTCACATGCAGTTCAAAAGATCTTATTTGTTTCTTCGCGCATATGTTACTTCCTGTTTCCTTTCCTTCTCTAGGTCTCTGAGCCATTCGAAACCAAGAAATTTGGAGGTCATTTGTATATGGTAAATGGCAGCTGACCTCTCTCAATACCAAAGTAAAGCTACTTATCGTCATTAAACTTACTAAATATGACTACATCTCTAGGTCATCCGACCATTGGTTGTTAACAATAACATTCACGTGTCTCATTCTAACTAATCTACTAATGTGGCTTTGATCTTGCACAACGTAAGTTTCATGAGCTTCGCCTAGAGAAGAAACTCAAGCAAACAAGAAAAATACTCTCATTGGGTTACCATTGGTTGTTAATGTTAAAGCAAAATGTCCCACATTGGTGGTTAATGAGATGGGTGGACTCCTTATAGGCTTATAAGGCTTGAGCAATTCTCCTCCCTTTGAGCTAGCTTTTGGGGTGAGAGTTACGCCTAAGACCTAATTTAACATGGTATCAGAGTAGGGCCAATTTCACTCGATGTTGGGGCCCAAAAAAAAATCAAAAGTTGCCCAAAAAATGCCCACGCACCAGATGCTAAGCACTGGGTGAGGTGGGTAAAAAATTGCCCAAAATTACCCACGGACCAGATGCTAAGCACTGGGCGTGAGGTGGGGTGTTAAAGCAAAAAGTCCCACATTGGTGGTTAATGAGATGGGTGGACTCCTTATAAGGCTTGGGCAATCCTCCTCCCTTTGAGCTAGCTTTTGGGGGTGTGAGTTAGGCCTAAGACCTAATTTAACAGTTAACAATAACATTCACGTGTCTCATTCTAACTAATCTACTAATGTGCCTTTGATCTTGCACAACATAGGTTTTCATGAGCTTCGCCTAGAGAAAAAACTCAAGCAAACAAGAAAAATACTTTCACCGGGTTTTCAGAGGAGCTTACTTAAATTGACATTTTTATGCAAATTAGTTGCACTCTTTGTTTTTTCTAAGTAGCGTAGTGGGCTTATCAGTTATCTTTGGCCATTGTCAATGCTTTTGATAACTCCTTTGCATCTTGGATGAATATTTATTAAAAATTAGATGTTCCTTCATCCTATTTCTTGATAAAAGCCTGATTTTACATCCTCTATAGCTACGTTGCAATCAATCGTCTGACTGCTATATCTTTTTTCATGATTACAGTAGAGATTTGCCACTGAGTAATTCATTCTCCCAGACAATCTTTTAGTACAGATTAACAGACTTCAACTGTTATTTTTTTTGAGATAAGGGTAACTTTGTATTCACAAAAAATTCATCATCCAAGGGGTGATGAATTAGAAACTTACATCCCACAGGGTGGTGAGCACACCCTCAAAAAGCCATACAGAATTACAAGTTTCCTTTAAAATCGACCATCTCTATGCTTTCCCCTACCAACTCTTGCTTACACCAAAAAAATAAAAGACTTAAGCATTTCATTTCTATCTTCTGAAAACTATCATTTTGTCCTTCAAAACACCTAGCATTCCTTTCTTTCCATAGAGTCCACCATATACAGGCTGGAATAGTCTTCCACCAATCTTCACTTTTCCCTCTGTTGCCAATTCTTGTCCAGCTATTAAGGAGCTCCATGGTTGTCTTTGGCATCACCCAGCTAACCCCTAGTATACACAAAAACATATTCCACAATTTTGAAGCTGCTTTACAGTGAATGAACAAATGATTATTTACTTTTGCTTTCTGCTCACACATAAAGCATCTTGAGCAAAACTGCATCCCCCTTTTTTGTAATGCCTCATGTGTAAGGCAAGCTTTTCTTATGACCAACCAGACAAAACATGCTACTTTTAATGGACTTCTCGTCTTTCACACTAGCTTCCAAGGTCATGTTTTAGTCATTGACATTTATCCTCCAGTAGCAGGATTTGACTGTGAACATTCCTTTGCTATGTAACTTCCAAATTGGTTTATTCTTTCTTTGAGATATGGCTGGAGGGGTGTTTAGCACCTCTAGTAGCCTGGCCACATCCTCAATTTCCCAGTCATTCAAAGCCCTCCTGAACACTAAGTTCCACCCTTGTTGGCTCCATACTTGAGCAACAGTAGCAGATCTTTGTAAGCTCAAGGTGTAGAGGTTTGGGAATAAGTTCCTTAGGCTATCATCCCCTTTCCAGATTTCATTC
>JAJONS010050268.1:0-12011 GCA_029582315.1 Solanum tarnii x Solanum tuberosum
GTTGTAAATCATTTCATTAAGGGTAAAAAAGACATTTTATAGGCAAATTGTTACTTAAAATAGAAATGTGTCATTCTTTTTGGGACTGACTAAAAAGGAAAGTGAGTCATATAAATTGGGACAGAGGGAGTATATTTTTATTTTTAATATATCAAAAACAAATATTTATTTTCTTATTTTTTCCTCAATATTAATTATTTACTCTTTAAATCATTTTTCAAGATCTAAAATAATACATCATTTAGTATGAGTATTGTAGTAAAATAGTAAATATTCATAGTAATAGTTATTTCTTTAGAAATGAGTAAAGTTTAAAGTGGATAAATAAAAGGTTAATGGAAGGATATATGATAAAATAATTATCAAAATTCATGTAATTTGACTCTCATAAAGAAAAACATAACAAATATTTTGAGATATAAGGAGTACGTAATAGTTACTAACACCAGAAAATTTAATGTATACAAATCAAGAAAATGTCGTCGAATGAAAGTAGCACTTTGTATTAATAGGCTTCTCCTTTTAACAATCAAATACGTAGCATTTTCTATAAATCATGTAGTGATTCAATCAACATATATACTTCTTAGAATAGCTAGTGACTCATTTTCAATTTCATGATATACATCTACATATAGAGCAGTTAGTTGTAGTAAAGATGCATAATAACTACATACTGACATTTGAAATTTCGATGTACATAAATTATAATTGGACATACAAGTACGGAGTACCCATTCATTACTGATTCAAAACTAAATTATGAATCATTTCTTCTGTAAATTTTGTAGAAGAATATTAATTGTGACTTTTGCACATATATATAACATACATTATCAACTTTTCAATGCTTCACTTCATCATTTAGTTAACAATCAAATATTTCAAGTTAAAACCGAAAAATAAAGATATTTTTTTAAAACCAAAAGGTCCAAGAGGGCCAGAAATTTATCAAAACCAAATAATAAAAGACCAGATATTGATGTACCCGACCCACAAGACCAGACAATAAACAAAAGCAAATTAAAAGAGAAAACAAAAAAAATTATCTGAAAAGTGAAAAGTGAAAGGATTAATGTCAACTTTCTTACTTATTTTCTTATATATATTTGATAGGTTGACAAAAAATATTATCTTAAAAGAATTTATATATGAGAAACATTATGATAGATGGGGTGGGGAGATATGAGTGTGACCGTGTGTGTTGATAGGAATGAGGCAATTAGGGATGAAATTAAGATGAGGTGTGTTGGACAACAGAAAAGACACAATCAATATAGAATGTTATTAATGAAATTTATTTTTCCTATTTTCATTAGAAACGTCTTTTTTCTAAATTTTAAGAACTTATTTTTCTACAAAATTTTTTTTTTAAAATTTTTGATCAACTAATATATATATATTTTTTAAAAATATCTTATGAAAAGTATTTTACTTCATACAGAATATACCCTTATTATCTACAAGTTTAGAGATTCTTTCACTTAATAACTACAAGTAACTTCGATGGGTGATAAAAAAATAAATCAATAATAAAAAGAGAATTCTGAGAAAAGTTTCTATTAAAGACTTTTTTTTTTCTCATATAGTGTTCGGTACTACTATTGGAGCCTGGCTAATTTGGATTCGCGTAGGGCAAAACCTCATTACGGATATAACACTTCCTACTAACGATTTTTTTAAATATAAAAGTCTCGAATTCAAGGCCTCTGATTGAGAGAGAAGCAACATCATTTACTGCACCACATTTTTTGGTAGAATTAAATCCTCATCCCAAATTAATTGTCATATTTTATTTGTAGAGGGTTAAATTATATTAATTTTAATCAATATTTGAAAATATGATTTTTATTATATGGACCGTAAAAATTTATTCTGATCTATAGTATTTCTAGTATAACTTTTGAATATACAAATTTTAATTTTGAAAATATTAGGTTAACTAATTCAATTTAATTTTAAAAAGAATAATTCAAAAGGCGAAATACGATGATTACTCCCAAATTCAATAATGGAATAATTTGAAAGAGATTTTTTTTGTTGGAATGCGAATGGTGGATGGACAACCTCTGTCCTGGTTGTTGTCTTATAATGCGTTTTTTGTTGTGATGGTTAAAAAATAATAATTTCGGAATAAGTTTTTAGTACTCGTCAATTATTTATTTGGTTATAAAGTGTGAAATAACTTATCACATGATTGATAATTATGACTACGATAAGTTATTTCTACTTGTGAATGAAATACTAATTCTGCGATAACTTATCTCGAGATAAAAATATAAAATAACAATAGTCTTTTATTTACAAACACCTTATTCTTATTAGTTAGAGAAAAGCAAATTCTGATACTCTCCTCATCCCTATGTACTGTCAAATATTTCTCACTTTGATATCTTCTTTTACTTGTCATTTTTGATAAATTAAGGAAGGATAAATTTATTTTACCTATTATATCCTTAATTTATTAACATTGAGTTAATTCCTTTGAAAAATATAGTAAGTAAGTATGTGTAAGACTCGGAGGCGGAGCTATGTGGGGATTCGTGATTTCGAAAGAACACAGTAGTTGTTTCGTAGATTTCATATTTGTACCAAAAAATTAATTAAATATATATGTAGATTAATTTGTGAACCCCTAACAAAATTGATAGACGGTTCTAACAGAAATTTAGAAGCCCCAAACTCTTAATCCTTGCTCCGCCTTTGATAAGATCCTAACCATCTATAGAAATAAAATGGTAAACTCATTATAACAATTATTATTTTCTAAGTCAAATTTAACAAGTAAACAGAGACGGTGGAGTACTACACGTATAATACAAAGCAAAGATAATGACATTTCTAATTGTTTGTTTGTTGTTTAACATTATATTGTGGTTGGGACATTGGTGGAGAATCTTTTATTTTAAAAGGGAACACTAACAAGCTATTTGTTTATGAATAATTCATCCTCCAATGAAACTTGTCTAGTAACTTTTGCAGATTAGAATGGCAGGCTACTGCCATGTTATGCGGAAACCTATGCAAGTCCTCAACTATAAGCTTTAAAAAAAGGGAGCGTGGGTTTCTTGGTCACAAGTGGTTATATTGTTACCAACATGAGTTGTGGTGCACGAGTGACAGTGTTTCACCTTTAATTAGAGATCTCAAGTTCGAGCCTTGGTATGTAGAAAATCCTGTTGAAATGAGGAGGCATGTTCCCCGGTGAATCAGATTCCCGTTTGGCCATGCGATATGGTATCATGATATGATATCATAATATGGAATTATGAGATAAAATTGAAGTTTTGTTTGGACATGCAATATAAAATTTTTGTGTTGTATATTTTCTCATAAACATAAGAATCACATAAGTTGTAAAACTATTAAAATAGCCCAAATTATTTATTCAATCTTACCAAATAAACAAAAAATTATAAAATCGCATAATAAATTATTACAAAGCTATTTGTTCTCCACTTAATTAAGTAAGTGTTTCGTCTAATTTTAATTCATCGAACTTTAATTCAATAAAAAAAACTGAACATAAATTGTAGTGTACTGGTCTTTAATATAATCCACCCACATAGTACAGACAATTCCTCACGTTGAACTTGCATTTCTCGATCATGTGACCGAGAAGACGAACCAACATTGTTACTTTGAGTTGTAATAAATACAAAATGGTAGAAGTAATAAATTAGGTGTTGGAGTAAATGAAGAGAACAAATTTATTACTCAACAATCGGTTGGTGTAAGTTAAAGTGACTATATGTTGGTGAGAATAATAAATTTTAAAAAGTAATGATGTGATTATAAATTTTATTTACATATGAAATAAATGATTGGTAGATATAAATGTGAGGTTGTTTTAACAAAATATAAACGTGTAGATCAATTTTTGTATTAAAAATATCTCAAATCATGATATGGAATTCCCATATCATGTTTTTTGGAGGATATGAAATCACATCTCTAATCATGAAATCATGAGATGGAATCAGCGTAAAATCGCATATCCAAACACTGATTCCATCTCACGATTCCATATCGTGATATGATATCGCATGGCCAAACGCCTACTTATTTTTGATTCAAAAAGTGACCCATCAGTGTTGAAGGGCTTAAAAATGTTCTTTCTTATATTATACCGAAAAAGGTCAAAAATATCTTAGCTGATAGTTTGGTTCAATTTTTTTTCTTTTTATCACTAGTCTAGTTCAAAAATATAATTATTGTATTTTAATGAGTAAAAAAAATTCATTTTTTCAAATAAACATATATATATATATAAGATCCCGTACTTTTTCTCTATTCTTGCTTAATATGTGTGGCGTAGTTTGGCATGGTTATATGAGGTGTATATGACTTGGTATCGTACATTGGAGATTAAGATTGCAATGGGTAACAATATCAAGGAACTAAACTAAAGTTTTAGGTCAAAGGGACCCCTCAGACAAAGTTCTAGATTAAAGAAATGGCTCGGGTAGAACTTCGCCCGTTTAAAAGGTTTAAATTATCTCTTACCTTGGGGTAAGCCTATGAGTGTCTAACATGCTAAGAATAGTGTGTTATGAGGTATTATAATAGCACAAGGTTCGTATGTTAAGTTTTGAAGTCAAGAAAATTAGTGAAACTATGGTCAACAAAAGTTATCGAAGTTTCTCTAATAATATTTTCTTAACATTGGGTCAAATGTCTTGGATGTTTTCTCCCAATATATAAAGAGTTAGAAGGCCCATGACCTATCAAATCAAAGGCATATGAGTCTAGTTTGCATAGCACAAAATCCCGTATCCAACCAACATCAGAGTAAAAAGTTATGAGAGTTTTATTGCGGACTATCGGGGCAGAATTCGGGTCGCTATCCGTGTCGGGTAAAAAATGTGGTATGTCAGCTTACTCGATGTTTTAAGCCATGAAAACATTTCTTTTCACTCCCTAACCAAAAAGAATGCTTAAGAGAGGGTTCCAATGAAGTTTTTGCATGATGAAGGTTAGTTTTTGATGATTTCTACCATTGTAGGTGTAACACTCCGGAACTAGTAGACTAAGCTAGAGCTTGACGTTAGGGTTAGTGCCTTGAAAGCACCTTCCCATACCTTAAAAATCATGTATTCGTGTTAGAACGTCAAGGCCTAAACCCCAAGGACCAACCTTAGGTCCTTGAGGAAAAGACCTACAGGGCTGCCAGGCAGTGACCTATGAAAGGCACCCACGCCTCGTGGATCAACCCACGCCCCGTGTGGGGTAGCGTGGGTGAGGCCTTTTCGGAATCTATCTAAGGCAGTAGCCACGGGCAGGACCCACGCCTCATGGATGGGTCCACGCCAAGTGGCTTGCATCCGTAGGTCAAGCCCCCCAAATTTAGGTCCCAGTCCCTCGACCCACATTTGACCAGAATAGGCCATGGGCCCATTCACGGTTCGTAAGCGACGTCGTTTTGTATTATTTTAGACCAAGTATATAAGTGTTTAAAGCCCCTAAAACTTAGTCTTCAAAATCATAACTACCAAAGTTCCCAAATCAAAACCTCTCCAATATTTCTCTTACTAAAACCTCCGTTGAAGAAGAAGAAGAAGTCAATGTCTAGGGTTAAAGGACTGATCTTTCCACTCAATTTCGTGAGGAATCTTCATAAGGTATGGTGGATTTTAATCTATGGGTAGCTTTCACCCATATAGTCCCTTCAAAACTTGATTTCAAAGCTTCCAATTTCCCCAAAAGCTAGGGTTTCAATCTAAGTAATGGGTTCTTTTTCAAAACGTTTTCAATGGTTGATTTATGATGAATTATCATTGAATTGATGATTTATTATTGATTTATGATGAAATCCCCCCAAGAACCCATGAATCCCCTATATTACTAAATTGTGATTTCATGATGTGGGTTGATTGATTATAGAAGCATGTTAATTGGTTAATTCTATATTGATTGAGTTTATTGAATCATGATATTCTCCATATCTAATGTAGTAATTCTAAATGTTTGGATTGAATGTGATTCATGGTCCTTGAAGGGCAAATTATGAGGGTTTGTACATGTTGATGAAAATTATGTATGAGCTTATGATTCACTTAGAAAGTGAATATTCTATGACTATGGTGTAATTGTGGTATTGTTGAAAGATCATTCTCCCTATACCCTTACACATGACTATGCATGTAATGTCCATGATTATGATGATATTGTTGTGTTGATTGAAAGATGATTCGCATGAAAACACATGATTATAATGTGAATGTTTTTCTCACATATTAATGATGATTCTAAGGTTGAAAGTCCATTCTCACCTATTTGAATCTATGCGCTATTTTATGAGTTGTGTTGAATGAAGGGTAAGATACTCCTTCTGTAAATTCAATTTAAGACTAAACATGAAATTTTGGGAAATAATGTTTAGCACAGAGTGGATATGGAATATGAGTAGAGGCCCTCTCATCAATTCAAAACGCCGGGTTATCTAAAGTAGTCTCATAAGATGGAAGCTCCCCCGTTAATTCAATAGGTTTGGGGTTTCTAGAAGCAATCTTCCTATTCCATAACTATGTGCCCGCATAGGTCTTTAGCTAGTGGATCCACCTAAAAGATAATACATTTAGTTCTACCTTAGGCAAGTAGGAAATCTCTTTTCGGTGTGGGACATGACACAGGATACCATGTAGCTCACATGGTCTATGTCGGTTAAGACTATTTTCCCTACATTACAAGATTATTAATTATGACAAGAACATGAACATGAACTATACTTATGACTTCTCAAGGAGTTCTACTTACTGTGAGTGGGGGTATGGGACTTCACTTATGCAATACACAAGTAGGCTTTGGAAAGTGATTGTGGTGTGGTTTTCTTATACTATGAAGATAAATGAATTTATGCATGTATGATATGGATTGTGGCTATGAGAGGCTTTCCTTGTCATAAGTTAATGAACATGAATATTTCCTTATTTGTGAGTATTGGCTATGGATGAGGTCAAGGTATAACATATATGATTATGGTGGCCTAAAAGTGATACTTAGTATTAGATAGGATTATGGGATATTATCTATGCATTACACAAGTATAGGTTAGGGTTGCCTATGAATTGGTTTGACTTATGTATTTACACTATTGTGCATAATGATTCTTAAAGTGATAAAATGTATAGTTTCAACTATATTGTCCCTTTTTGCATGTTTTAAGGATTTCATTGCATGGCTTCCATATTTAGTGCAATTTTGTGCTAACCCATATTTTCTACATTTTTCTATAAGTGTAGGGCCCCATTGTTGAGGTGTGCTTCCTTCTTGATCAAAGATTGGAACGACTATTCTCCACACTTTTGGTGAGTCCTCATGGTTCGAGGACAAAAGTTATTCATTTCTAGTTTCTTCTTACCTTCTCTCTGAGACTATGTTGTAAAGCGCTGTGACCTTTATTGATATTCGATTGTATTAAATGGTTAATGAGACACTGTCTAGACTTCTATTTGATTCTATGAAAAGACTTCGATTGTAAAAAGTTATAATTTCACATCATTTCTACTACTTATGTTTATGATATGCTAAGGGCTTGTATAAGACCCTTTTGGGGTCGAGTACGCCGTGTTACATCTAGGGGGTACCCCTAGGTCGTGATAAACTTGGTAAACAGAGCACAAGGTTTAGAATGATTCTAGGATGATGTCTCATAAACCACGTCTAGTAGAATTTTGTTCATGAGTGTGAAGCGCACCACATTTATGAATAAGAGGCTATAAGATGCTTAGGAAATTCCACTTATTTCATTACTCTTTAGTCGTGCCTTAGAGTTTTAACTCTATGAAGTCCTTTTCCTAAACCTTCTCTTGTGTCTTTAGGATATGAATACAAGAAGGGCAAACACATGAAGGATGGAAGAGAAAAATGTGAATGAGGGAGTTCCTCCCCAAGGTCCTCAAGGTAATCAAGTTCCTCCTCAAGGGAATCAAGCTCCGCTTGATTCCGTGGCCAAGAATGTGACCCAAGAGGAATTTAGATCTATTATGCAAATGATAACTCAAGCCATGACGACCCACGCACAAGCCGTGACAACTCAAGCCCAAGCTATGACGGCTCAAGCCAATAGGGATGTTGGGCCCCATGTAAACCCTAATGCAAATTCCGCGGCTTCTAGGTTGAGAGATTTTACAAGAATGAACCCTCCCGTGTTTCTTGGTTCCAAAGTGGGAGAGAATCCTCAAGAATTTGTGGAAGAGGTTTACAAGATAGTTGATGCCATGGGGGTGACTTCGATAGAGAAAGCGGAGCTAGCCGCTTACCAATTGAAGGGTGTGGCTCAAGTGTGGTATACTCAATGGAAGAGGAATAGGCCGGTAGAAGTGGATCCCATAAATTGGGAGGTATTCAAGAAAGCATTCTTTGATAGGTTCTTTCCCCGAGAGAAGAGGGAAGCCAAAGTGGAAGAATTTATCAACCTTCATCAAGGAGGTATGAGTGCTCAAGAATATTCCCTAAAGTTTACCGAATTGTCCAAGTATGCTCTGGCTATGATGGCGGACCCTAGGGATGAGATGAATATGTATGTGATGGGTGTGTCTATATTGGTAAGAAAAGAGTGCCATTCGTCAATGTTTCATGATAACATGGATATATCCCGTACGTCTCATGGTATATGCTCAACAAATGGCGGATTAGAAATTCCAAGAGAATAATAGGGAGGTGAAGAGACCTAGAACCAGTGAAGGGAATTTCTCCAATGCTAAGTCTGACGGACAAGGTCAGCAAAGGTTCAAGCAAAGGTTCTCCAACTAAGGTTCCTCTAGTTCTCCAAGGGTCAACAAAGATAGGGTGTTTAACCCTAAGCCTCAAGGAGGAAATATTAGTGGATCTTCTATGGTGAGGCCTACATGTGCTAAGTGCGGTAAGAAGCATGATGGTAAATGTCTTGCCGACATGGGTGTTTGCTATGGCTGTGGTAAGAGTGGTCATCAATTGAAGAATTTCCCAACACTTGAGGCCAAGGGGAGAGAAGATAAGCAAACTCCTCCTAGCGGTTTAAATTCTGATGCTCCTAGAAAAACCACTTCTATGCTCTTCTATCTTGAGGTGACCAAGAGAGTTCCCCGGATGTAGTGATGGGTATGTTACAAGTCTATTCTATTGATGTATATACATTGTTAGATCCCGGTGCCACCTTGTCCTTTGTGACACCTTTTGTGTCCATGAAATTTGAAATACTCCTCGATGTGTTTATAGAGCCTTTTTCGGTTTCTACCCTGGTTGGTGACTAGGTGGTGGCGAAAAGAGTCTATAGGAGTTATCCTATTTCTTTGTCCCATAAAGTTACCTTGGTGGATTTGGTGGAATTAGACATGTTAGATTTTGATGTGATTTTGGGTATGGATTGGTTGCATGCATGTTATGCCTCTATTGATTGTAGGACTCGGGTAGTAAAGTTTCAATTCCCAATTGAGTCTATTCTAGAGTGGAAAGGGGGAAACTCTATCCCAAGAGGTCAATTTGTCTCTTGTCTCAAAGCTAGGAAAATGGTCTTCAAAGGGTGTATTTACCATCTTGTTAGGGTTATGGATGTTGAGTCCGAAACCCCTTTTCTAGAGTCAATTCTGGTAGTGAATGAGTTTTTGAAAGTTTTCCCAATGATTTGCCCGGTATTCCTCCCGAGCGGGAAATAGACTTTGGTATTGATCTCCTACCGAATACACAACCTATCTCCATTACTCCTTATAGAATGGCTCCGGCCGAGTTGAAAGAGTTAAAGGAGCAATTGAAGGATTTACTAGACAAGGGTTTTATTCAACCAAGTATCTCTCCATGGGGTGTTCCAGTATTGTTTGTTAGAAAGAAGGATGGGTCCTTTAGAATGTGTATTGACTATCGCCAATTGAACAAGGTGACCATAAAGAATATCTATCCCTTTCCTAGAATTGACGACTTGTTTGACCAACTTCAAGGGGCTAGTTACTTTTCCAAGATTGATCTACGTTCGTGCTATCACCATCTAAGGGTTAGAGGGGTTGACATTCCCAAGACGACCTTCCAAACAAGATATGGTCACTATGAGTTCCTAGTAATGTCCTTTGGTCTAACTAGTGCCCCGGCGACATTTATGGACCTAATGAATAGAGTGTTTAGACATTACATTGATATGTTTGTGATCGTGTTTATTGATGATATTTTGATCTATTCAAGGAGTGAAAATGTGCATATAAATCATTTGTGGATTGTATTGCAAGTTCTTAAAGACCACCAATTGTATGCAAAATTTAGTAAGTGTGAGTTTTGGCTAAGGTCCATGGCCTTCCATGGTTATATTATGTCAAGCAAGGGTATTAAGGTAGATCCTAAGAAGATGGATGCGGTCAAGGGTTGGACTAGACCTCTAACTCCTACCGATATTAGAAGCTTTTTGGGTTTGGCCGATTACTATAGGAGGTTTGTTGAGGGTTTTTCTTCCATTGCTTCTCCGTTGACAACTTTGACTCAAAAGAAAACTAAGTTTGTGTGGTCGGAGGCTTGTGAGAAAACCTTCCAAGAGTTGAAAGATAGACTTACTTCCGCTCCAGTGTTAACCTTACCGGAGGGTACCGATGGCTTTATTGTGCATTGTGACGCCTCTCGTGTGGGTTTGGGATGTGTCCTTATGCATCATGGTAAAGTGATTGCCTATGCTTCAAAGTAACTCAAGGTCCATGAAAAGAATTATCCAACCCATGATCTTGAATTAGCGGCGGTGGTATTTGCCTTGAAAATATTGAGGCATTATCTATATGGGGTGCATGTTGATGTGTTCACCGATCACAAGAGTCTTCAATATGTATTTATCCAAAAAGACTTGAATCTCCGACAAAGAAAATGGTTAGAACTTTTGAAGGATTATGACATGAGCGTCCTTTATCACCCCAACAAAGCGAATGTAGTTGCGAACTCCATTAATAGATTGTCCATGGGTAGTGTGACTCATGTAGAAGATGAAAAGAAAGAATTGGTTCGTGATATGCATAGGTTGGCCCGGCTATGTGTTTAACTAGTGGATTCCACCAAGGGTGGTGTCATGGTCTATAATGGTTCCGAATCATCCTTTGTGATGGACGTGAAATCTAAACAAGACCTTGATCCCATATTAGTTGAGTTGAAAGAATCGGTACTCAACAAGTCCATTGAGGCTTACTCCCAAGGGGGAGATGGGGTGCTTAGGTACCAAGGTCGGTTATGTGTTTCAGATATTGATGGTTTGAGATAGCAAATTATAGAAAAAGTTTATGTTTCGCGGTATTCTATTTATCCGGGAGCCACCAAGATGTACCATGATCTACGGGAAGTCTATTGGTGGAATGGTATGAAGAAGGATATAGCGGGCTTTATAGCCAAGTGTCCGAATTGTCAACAAGTTAAGGCTGAGCATCAAAGTCCGGGAGGCTTGTCCCAAGATATAGATATTCCCACTTGGAAGTGGGAGAATGTGAATATGGATTTTACTGTGGGTTTGCCTCGTACTCGAAGGCAACATAATTCTATTTGGGTCATTGTGTATAGAATGACCAAATCTGCCCACTTTATTTCCGTCAAGGTTTCCTTTTCGGCGGAAGACTATGCCATATTGTACATCAATGAGATAGTGAAATTGCATGGGGTTCCCTTATCTATTATTTTGGATCGTGGTACTCAATTTACTTCACTCCTTTGGAAGGCATTCGAAAAAGGGCTTGGTACTAAGGTCAACCTTAGCATGACTTTTTGTAACACCCCTAAAATACTAGATCAACTCTTGCATGTCGATGCATCATTTCTTAATTACTACAATATGTTTTACTCTCATTTTGGGAACTTGAAGTGTTGTGATAATTGCCAACTTGCTTAGCATAAATTCTTATCGTAATTTAAGGATTTGTGATGGGGTGTTTAGGTAATATTCTAATTAGAATTATGTTTAACTTTAATAGGAGATGAGGGATATATATAAGTGTATATGTATACATTGTGGGCAGCACACAAATTTTTGGGCAGCACCTTTGAAGGACAGCTGCCCAAGGGATAAACATCACTTGTTG
>JAJONS010050269.1:0-18251 GCA_029582315.1 Solanum tarnii x Solanum tuberosum
CACGATTCATAGTTTTAGAAGAAGAAATCATGAACTTACGTAAGAAGAATAATAAACCTAGAAATTCGACTTGAATTGCAACACCAAAATCTTCAAAACGAACTTAGGAAATTAAGAATTGCTAGGTTTGCAACAATAAAATCCCAAGTCACAAAATAGAACTAAAATAATAAAGTCTAATCTCCAAAAACGAGGTTTACATACCCTATTTATAGAAAACAAATCCTAAAATAAAAGGGAAAGAAAATAAGGAAATAAAATTGCAGGACGCGTCTCCATTCCACGAGGCTAACCTACGGTCCGTAAGTCGAATGACGGTCCGTAGGTCTCTTCCGTGGCCCCATACTTAGCTGATTTGAAATCTTCACAAATCCACCTATCTCAGTCAGCTTCCACGAACCAGCAGCACGGTCCGTCAGTGAGATGACAAACCGTCAGTCACCTCCGTCACTCTATACTTAGATTATTTCAACTCAGGTACTGGATCCACTCCTCTGATCACTTCTACGGAGCTGCAGGACGGACCGTAAGTCATTCGACGGTCCGTCAGTCCCCACCGTGGTTCCACACTTGGTCAGATTTCCATGAGCTTCAATCTTGCCATGCCTGGTTGTCCCACAACCCTCATCTACAAGGCGTCACTCATCCTACGGTCTGTAGGTGTCTCCGTAGGTGACTCTTTTCAGCACTAGCCTCAGCTACATCTTCATCTTTTCACGCCTGAGTTTATTTCCTGAAATTACAACAAAAAACACATAAAACTAACACAAAAATGCCTTAGACATTCACAAATCCTAAGTGAAACGTATCAATAGTACCGTAAACTCACGGTACATCAAAGAACGCTCTAAACGACGAAAAGAAAGAAAAACACAGAAATTACCAAGAGGGTCATTACAACATCCACTACGAAAAAGGACTTTCGTCCGCGAAAGTAAGGGTCAAGAAGTACCTGAAGGCTCAAATAAGCCGGGAAACTGCTCTCGCATCTTCTGCTCGATCTCCCAGGTAGCCTCCTCGACTGGAAGATGCCTTTAACAGACATTATCAATAGAAATGGCTCTCGCGTGCAATCTCCTCACAGCTCTGGCTAGAATGGCAACGGGCTGGTCTACAATTGTCAAACGGTCATCCAACTCAATTGCATCATACTAGAGCACATGGGACTCATCACGAACATACAGGCGCAGCATTGAGACATGAAAGATTGAGTGGATGGCTGAAAATGTTGGAGGTAAGGCCAACTCATAAGCAACCTTCCCAACTGTCCAGAGTGTCTCAAAAGGCCCAATGTACTTGGGGCTAAGCTTTCCCCGCCTCCCAAACCTTATCACTCCCTTCATGGGTGACACACGGAGGAATACCCGATCACCAATAGAGAATCTCAAAGGTTGACACCTCCGATCCGCGTAACTCTGGTGCTTACTCTGAGTTGTCTTGAGTCTATCCTGAATCACTCTCACCTGGTCCAAAGCCTCCTGAATCAAATTTGTACCCCATAGCCTAGGCTCTATAAACTCAAACTAGCCCACCGGAGAGCGACAACGCCTACCATACAAGGCCTCAAATGGGGCCATCTAAATGTTAGAATGGTAGTTGTTGTTATACGCAAACTCCACCAAAGGTAAGAACTGGTCCCAATGACCACCAAACTCCAAAACACATGTCCATAGCATGTCCTCAAGGACCTGAATAGTAGGCTCCGACTGACCATCAGTCTGCGGGTGGAAAGTTGTGCTAAGGTCAACCTGAGTGCCCAAGTTATCCTGAAAGGTCCTCCAAAAGCTAGATGTGAACTGAGAACCCTAATCTGATATAATAGAAATTTGCACCCCATGAAGTCGAACCACCTCCCGAATGTAGATACGAGCCAACCTCTCAGCGCTAAATGAAGACTGAACAGGAAGGAAGTATCCTGACTTGGTCAATAGATCAACGATGACCCAAATACTATCAACACCTCCAGAAGTCTGTGGTAGGCCAGCCACAAAATCCATAGTAATGTGATCCCACTTCCACACCAGAATGGATAATATCTGAAACTCACCACCAGGCCTCAAATGCTCGGCCTTTACCTACTGGCAGCACAAGCAACGGGAAACATAGCCAGCAATATCTCTCCTCATGCCACTCCACCAGTAATGTTGCCTCAAATCATGATGCTTCTTTGTTGTGCCCGGATGGATAGAGTATCTAGACTTATGGGCCTCACAAATTATCAACTCTATCAAATCCCCAACTCTCAGAACACAAATGCGGCCGGCGAATCTCAACAGTCCATCGGGATCTAAGGTAGCTTGACCACCATCACCCGCTAACACTTGATCTCTAAGGTCCACCAAGGCCTCATCCTCAAACTGGAAACCATGGATCCTATCAAGAAAAGAAGACTGAACTCCCATATAGGCCAAGACGCATCTAGAATCTGAGATATCCAATCGAACCATGCTGTTGGCTAATTACTGAATGTCCAAAGCCAAGGGTCGCTCCTCAACAAATAAGAAGGCTAGACTACCCATACTCACCGCCTTCCGTATCAAGGCATCCGCTACCACATTCGCCTTGCCCGGATGATAGAGAATAGATAGGTCGTAGTCCTTTAGGAGCTCAATCCAACGACGCTGCCTCGAATTAAGGTCCCTCTGGCTCATGATGTACTGAAGACTCCTGTAATCAAAAATTCGGAATAGATAATCTTAAGCATAAAAACTACTGTCGCCAACTCTAAGTCATGGGTGGGATAGTTGAGCTCATATAGCTTAAGTTGCATCGACGCATAAGCAATAACCCAGCCCTGCTGCATCAATACACAACCCGAACCAATTCTAGATGCATCAAAATAAACCGTGAAGCTCTCACCCTCAACTGAAAGAGTCAATATAGGAGCGGTGGTCAATAACTTCTTGAGCCTCAGAAAGCTCACCTCACACTCCTCTGACCAAACAAAGAGAACATCAACATGAGTCAATCGGGTCAGAGGTGCTACTAAGGTAGAGAAACCCTCCACAAACCGTCTATAGTAGCCAGCCTAGCTCAATCACGAATGGACTCAATATTCACCGGATCTACCATAATGCTCTCATTGAACACAATGTGCCCCAAGAACGCTACAAAGTCTAACCAAAATTGGCACTTCGAGAACTTAGCATAAAGTCGTTGATCTCTCAAAGTCTGGAGCACAACTCTCAAATGTTGCTCATGATCACCTCTGCTCCGCGAGTATATCAAAATGTCATCAATGAAGACTATAACGAATGAATCAAGATAAGGCCTGAACACCCACATCATCAAGTCCATAAATGAAACAGGGGCATTAGTCAACCCAAAGGACATCATCATGAACTCATAATGGCCATAACGGGTCATAAATGCAGTCTTAGGGATGTCCACTGCCCTATCCTCAACTGGTGGTAACCGAACCTCAAATCAATCTTAGAGAACACTGAAGCTCCCTGTAGCTGGTCAAATAAGTTATCAATCTTAGGCAGAGTATATTGATTTTTCACCATCACCTTATTCAGCTGCGTATAGTTAATGCACATGTGCATCATACCGTCCTTAATCTTTACAAAAAGAACAGGAGTGTCCCAAGGTGATACACTAGGTCTGATGAATCCCTTACCCAAGATATCCTAAAGTTGAACACTTAGCTCCTTGAGCTCTACATGAGCCATCCGATATTGTGGAATAGAAATAGGCCGAGTACCCGGCTCAAGCTCAATCGGAAAATCAATACCACGCTCTAGGGGTAGGCCAGGTGGGTGGTAGGAAACAAATCTAAGAAGTCATGAACAACAAGAACTGACTCAACCGGAGGGACCTCCCAACTCACATCACGCACATAGGCCGAATATGATAAGCACCCGCTAACCACTAGCCTTCTAGCCTGAATAAAAGAGATAACCCCAACCATTGTGCTACTACGAGAGCCCTGCAATAGCACGGGAGGAATACCAGGAATGGCTAAGGTAAAAGTCTTAGAGAAGCAACCTAAAATAGCGCTATAAGGGGATAACCAGTCCATGCCCAGAATCACGTCGAAATCAACCATGTCAAGCAATATTAGGTCAGTCCGGGTGTCACGCCCCTAGATAGTAACTAAGCAAGATCAAAATATCTGATCCACTACTAAAGACTCACCCACGGGGGTAGACACACGCAACGACTCTACCAGAGGCTCAGCACTCATACTCAAGCAAGAAGCATAGTAAACATAAACATACGAAAAAGTAGAGCCCGGATAAAATAAAGCCAAGGCGGGCTGCTAGCATAAATAATCATACCTGTGATAACATTGTCCGATGCCTCAGCCTCCGCCCTCGCTGGAGCTGCATAAAAATGGCTATGTCTGCTATTCTACCCTGACTATCAAACCTACCACCTGACTTGCCTCCTCGGGGACCACCCCATATACCCTGATGACCACCTCTACGGTCCTGACCCTAACCACGACCTCTAGCTGGAGGTGTTGGTAAAGCTGGGGGAGCTGCCTGAGGAGTGGGAGCAATTCGACTATGATGAGGCAGTCCCTGGCCCAATGTCCCATCTCACCACACTCGAATCAACCCTGCCGAGGACGACTCCCAGAAAAATAGCCATCATGGCCTGAAGAACCCGACTGAAACACCTCGCGACCCTAACTCAAACCGGCCTCGCTCTGACCACCATCTAATGCCTGAAGAGAGGCCTGGGTAGGTCGGCTAAACTGACCCAGTCGAAACTGTCGCCCTATCCTGTCATGATAATCCCTAGACCTGGGGCAGAAGTAGCTATAGTTGCCCTCATGCATGGCCCATTTTTCGATGCTTTCTGGGCCTTGCAACGAAGATGCTCCATAGTACGGGCATGGTCTACTACGTCTAAAAAGAATCGACCCGCAGAAACCAAAGACTGGGTCTCAAACAGAAGTTGTAATCTCAACCCACGGACAAAACACCTGACCCTCTCCTCCTTTATAGGCAGTATCATCTTTGCATGACAAGAGAGCTAGTGGAACCTAGTCTCGTACTCTACCACTAACATGGAACCCTGCTCCAACCTGTAAAACTGATCCCTAAGGCGGTCTCTAACGCTACGAGGGATAAACTTGGCCAAGAAGGCCTCAGAAAATTTAACACATGATACAGGTGGAGACCCAACAGGCCTAGTCTGCATGAACGTGCGCCACCACTGCCTGGCTAGACAATATAGCTGAAAAGTGATGAAGTCGGCCCTTCTGGACTCCACTAGACCCAAAGTGTAAAGCCACTCACGACAAGTAGTAAGAGACTCGTGGGTATACTCACCCACAACCTCATAAAATCTCTGTGGTGTCAACTTGAGAAACGCACTAAGCATTTTCTGGTCCTCGAGTGGCATAGGTCTGTCCACTGCCAAGGGTTGTACTCCCTCAGGTGGTACCTGGATCTGAGGTGCCCTCACTGTAGGCTGATCTTGCGGTACCAGTGCTGGAATAGCTGGGGTGGGTAGCAGCTGCATACCCTAAGCACACCCAAGGGTTGTACTCCCTCAGGTGGTACCTGGATCTGAGGTGCCCTCACTGTAGGCTGATCTTGCAGTACCAGTGCTGGAATAGCTGGGGTGGGTGGCTGCTGCATACCCTAAGCACACCCAAGAGTTGTGCAATAGCGACCAGGAGATCTAAGGTCAGACTGGTCCTGGTGGTGGCTGCCCCGGCCCCACCGGCGGAGCTAGTATATGAGCTGCTGGAGGGTCCGCTACTGGCTCTTGATCCTCCTCTCTCTCTTGGGCTGGGGCTGGTGCTTGTGCTGATGCCCAAGCCGACATAGTAGATCGACCCATACCCTGTGCCGCACCACCACGCGTACGAGCCATTCTACGAAATGAATGACACAAGAGAGATTTCAAGGAACTGATAATAGACATGATGCACGATATGATACAAAAATAGAGAAATTTCCTTAAGACACCCTATATCCTCCAAAAGATTAAACACAAACGCCATCGCGTCTTTTCGTAGGACTCTACTAGGTGCTAGCTCTATACAAGTGAGACCGGTGAACCTAGGGCTTTGATACCAAGTTGCCACGACCCGATTTCTAGAGCCATGATGGCACCTACTATATCCCACCAGTAGGTGAGCCAACCCGTAACCTATAACATCAAGTAATAAGCATAAGGGTAGAAACTAGCAAAAACAATAATCTAAACAAGGACAACAAGGCGGACGCAGACCAAAATAAATGCATATAGAAATCCCTCCATAGACCTAGAAGTCACTAGTACAGAGCTGTCTAATAAAGAGTACAAGTCCCAAAAGTGGACCACAACAAAGCGTGTTTCAAAAAGAAACAAGACTAGCTAAAATAAAAGAAGGAGACAAGACAAACCCAAAACGCCAATTACTCACCCTCGTCTTTGAATCACATCTGCAAAAAAAGGCTGGAACTAATCACTGCTGGTAACTAGTACTGGTACCTGCATCACGAAATAGATGAAGAGTGTAGCATGAGTACCAAAACAACAGGTACTCAGTAGGCATCAAAGGCCGAGTGAGAAAAAAGGGTAAAAACAATAAGAAAGGATATAATCTGGACACAGAGAGGTCAAAACGGATATGAAAAGAAAGCACACAAAAAAAAACTAAAGTACAGCTAAACTAAACCTAACTGGACCCTATAAGCCCAGAAGCTACACTCATGCGCAAGTTTAAATAAAACCTGAACGGACCCCCATAATCTCGATAGGTACACAGAATACCTAAGTCTATTGAGAAAGAAGAAAATTGTGCTCCCAACCCAAAGTAACCAAGATAACCCATCAGACTCCACCCTGCCAACAGTGCACTCCCATACCAACTAGAAAGAGTGACCCCAGAGGGCACCCAACCAAACAGTCCACTACCAGCCCAGCTAGAAAGAGGGACCCGAGGGTGAGATAGATATCGTGAGTCGTCCTACCATGGAATCAGCTCTCATCCCAGCTAGTAAGAGCGACTCGGGGACACCCAACCAGCAGCACACTCCCAACCTACCTAGAAAGAGAGGCCCGAGGCAATCGCCAAAATCACCGAGTCCACCGAGCCAGCGATACACTCCCAGCCCCGCAAAATTAGATCGAAAAGATACAAAAGTGCAACAAGCAGAGATAACGCCTAATCTAAGGCTCACACTATCAGACTCAAGTATGCTACTCCAGTCTACAAGGAGTTATGTCATCCAAACGACATCGATAGAAATTCAGGCTATCCCGCCCACACGGGCCATAAATCTAAGGCAACGCTAGCCTAGCCTAGACTAAGGACATTATGCTTACGGTTGACAATGAACAAATCATACAACACATATCACACAACAATACAGTAGCATTTAGCACATAAGCATGCAATTCTACTAACCCTGCTAACATGGTAATACGCCCGAAATATGGCGAATTAATCCTAACATAAGTTATAAATCAAAGTAAAGTAAGAAACTAGTATATGCCCCCAATTCACTGCAATCCACGGGCTTTTACACAATTAATCTCAATCTAATAGAAAGGAAGTCGTAGCCTACCTTTAGGCTGACTGCGCGCGCTCCAAATCACTTTGCCGGAGCTTTTCCTTCCCGAACGACCTTTGAACACTGTCACGCTATAAAATACAGGATCATAACATTAGTACGGTCATTTCGACACCGAAATCACAATAAACAGAGACAGGTCAATTTTGGAGTCGAAACAGGAATCGTGGGACCCATACCAAACTTTTCGGATTTGACTCTGCCAAGAGACCTAAAACAGTACACCCAAATATTTTTTGGAACACAATTCGAGGCTCAAAACGCTGTAAAACCCAATATTCAAAAAAACCACACTTTAACCAGCTTAAGAAGAAAGCATGCAACAGGCTAAACTCAAAATTTACAAAAATCAAAGGGTGCCCAGAACTCCTTGAACACTCCATGATGTAGCCTCTATAATTCCCGACACGTGGGACTTTGAATCACCCAAAACTGAGCTAAAATGAGCAAGATAACACTAATTCAAGAAAGCCAAAAATAGGAACTCGAAAAAGGGCTACATCAGTCTTGTCTATCACAAATTTTACCTCAAACGGCGTGCACCCATCAACTTCTGATCAGTCTACAGCAAAGCCACCAAGATAACAAAGCTCCCGTACTTCGAATCACCTTATTTGGTTGAGAAATGAGGGAGATATGAGCTTTTAAAGTTTTAGAAAGGGTGCTGATTTTTCTGCTATAAATAAACCAGATTTCAGCAATTTTTTCAGAAACTTAAAATCTCCGACGGGGTATTCCGAACTTGCTCGAAACCCCGTGCATGCAAATGAAATATGCAACCATCCCAAATTCAATCTTCCGGACTCAATGGCACAGTCTAAATTTCCATACGAGGTCATCTTGACAAAAAAAGTTGGTCCACACCCAACCGCCATTTTAAGTCAAAACCACAAAGGGGCTCGAAAAAATCTCGGAATCCTCAGGACACGAACGAAGGGTCAATCTAGAATAAACTTGATATTCTGGAGCTAACTGCGCTGACGGATATCTCATCCGAGCGGTTTGCTCAGAATGTTGACTAAAGTCAAACTTAGGCTTAAGTTTTCAAGTTAAAATGCCTAATCGCACCGACTCACACTGAAAACATTGGGAGTCATGCCGACCATGCTACCAGCCTAAAATGACCCTTTCAAAGCTGATGGAATTGTCAGAATTGGATTTAGATGTATCGAAAATGATCGTTCAAGTTTCATAAGCTCCAAAAACACTAAAACTAGCACAATAATCAAACGAACAACCAGGTGACCAAACTATTAGTCCCAACAAGTTGTAAATAACTTGGGGTCACTATAGAAATGCTCTAAACAATGCAAAGAAGGCAAACACAGAAATGGCCAAGAGGGTCATTACAGTAGTAAAGGGAATTTTCTTTCCCTTCGCCATTCTTTTGGGCTAAGAGTGCTTCCACTGATATTTCTTGAGCTGATATGTAAAGTATCAATGGATTTCCAGGAACAGGAGCTGTGAAAACTGGAGTTTTTGTCAAGTAGGACTTGATGCTCTCGAAGGCATTACTACATGCTTGGTCCCATTCGAAAATAGTGCCCTTCTTCATAAGACAACTGAATGGTTGACACTTTCCTACTAGATTCGAGATGAATCTCCTAAGATATGTTAGCTTCCCTTGTAGACTCTTCAATTCATGGATGTTTCTTGGCTCGACCATCTTCATAATTACATCTATTTTTACTTGATCAATTTCTATTCCTCGATGTCGTACAATGAAGCCAAGGAATTTTCCAAAGGTAACTCCAAATACACATTTCAAAGGATTCATTCTAAGTTGATACCTTCGTAGTAGATCAAACACCAACTGAAGTTTTGCAAGTGATCACTCTTTTTCCTTGATTTCACTACTAAATCATCAACGTAACATTCAACATTTTTGTAAAGAATGTTATGAAAGATATTTTACATAGCTCTTTGGTATGTTGCTCTTGCGTTCTTCAAACCAAAAGGTATTACCTTGTAGCAATAAATACCCTTAGGAGTGTGGAATGCGGTCAAATCTTCATCATTTGGTGACATGCGGATCTGATTGTAGCCGGATGAACCATCCAAAAAGAGATCGCCTCATACCTAGTAATGACATCAATCATAAGCTCAGGGATAGGAAGTGGAAATTCATCTTTGGGACATGCATTATTGAGATCCCTGAAGTCAACGTAAACTCGAATTTGCCCATTCTTCTTCCTCACGGGGACAATACTTGAAACCCATGTGGGGTACTTAACCTTATGGATAAAGACAACCTTAATAAGCTTGTTAACTTCAGTTTCGATCACGGGAACCAATTCAGGACTAAAACATCATTGAGCTTGCTTGATAGGACATGCACCGTTTTACACAGCAAGATGACGAACTGCTACCTTCGGGACTAATCAAGACATTTATTTGTAACTCCAGGAAAATACATCTTTATACTCTTTAAGTCAACGTAGGCCCTTTCCTCATCACTTGCTAGTGAAGTATTCACATAAGTGGATATTTTTATCTTCATCAGTTCTAAGGTTGATTTCTTTCAATGCATCAACTGTCGCCTTTACTCCTTCTTCAAGTTTGGGTGGCGTATCCTTAGCATCTTCATTTTCTTGAGGTTCTCCATCGTTGAAAGATATATGGTAACACCATGAAACATTCTCCAACCTTCCATCAATTTTAATTGTAGAAAAAACACGCCTTTCATCTTATGTAGTGACATGATATAAAGATCCAACACTTTCTTCATCTTCATCACGTTTCTTGGTGTAGACCACACCATGCTACTTTGCCTTTAATACTTCTCCACATAATATCATAACGTTTGTCTGCCACCTCATTCTAGAAGGGATCAGACTTTGGAAGTCTTTAAGAGCATTTTGAGATTTGGGTAAAGCAGATGCTTCCATAATCTTGTTGTTTCCCCAAACCTTGTTTTTCTTCCTCAATGACCCTAACCTCTCAAATACGGAAATCCTCTTCATTGAGCTTCCAAGTCGATCGAAGACAAAAGACCTTTTGTTAGAAGTAGCATACTCATCTTCCGCATTGATGTAGTTGTTGCTTACCCTTTTTATGGAAATGCAAATAGGTGGAGGTTGTTTGTACCCACCCCTTCACGTTGTTGCCTCATAGAAGGTTCTGACGGAAGATTCCCCAATTTTGATGGTTCGTTAGGATCGAATCCAGCCTTTGCTAGTAGTCTATAAGCATTGGGATTAAAAACTTCTTCTGTACACTTCATTGGGAGTGCTTCATATTGGGATGACTTAGGGGCCACAAATTTTCCATAAAGTAATAAATTAGGAGCCATAGACTTCCCACATAATTTTGTGGATAAATTCATCATATCAATTTGCCTTACAAGAAAGGTCAACCCTTCTAGTGCATTTTTCACAACTTGAGAGAGTGTCCTTCATCCTCCTTTGCGTTTGGGACATAAAATGAATGGGTGTCAATTTTTTACTCAAAAAAGCACCATTCACGTTAGGCATCTTGTTCGGATTGCCAAGCTTTGGACCTTCCTTGTTTGTGACTTTTGTCTTACTGACAACTACCTTAGCCATCTTGTTAAGGAGTCCGACATCTCTGGATGCAATGCCATCAACTCTTGTGGCATATTTCTTAAAGTAAAACTTCGCGTTAGCAAAGTGTGATTCAGCTTCACTGAATGGATTATCATCTGCAATATTCCTTTTTGCAACTCCATCCTCATATTACTTCAAACATTGGTGGTAGGTAGATGGGATTACTTTGGTCTTATGTACCCACGACCTACCAAGCAAAATATTATATTAAGTCTTTGCATAAATTGCATAAATTACATGTAACCACACGCTTGACTGCAACTCTACGATGGTGAGGTCTATTTTGACAGTCCCTATGGCCCTTTGTTCTCCTTGATTGAATCTTTGGATCATCAAGCAACTTTCAGTAAGATCTGTTGTTGATACCCCAAGTTCTTTCATTGTGCGAATTAGAAGGATGTTAATTCTAAATCCTCCATCGACTAGAATTCTGTTCACCCTTTTCTCACATGTAAAACCAACCATGAATAAAGGGCGATTATGAAGTGTGCCACCAACAAAAGATCATCGTCAGAGAATGTGATTTTGGCCATACATGCATTTTTTACTTCAGGAGATGACTTTGGAGCAACTCTTGGTGATGGATAATGATGGAGTTTTGACTTCAGCAGATGACTTTAAAGAATCTTTTGATGATAGGCGTGATGGAGTTGCATCTTTCGCTTCCTTCTCATCGACATTACAACATAGAGCTTTTGAGCTATCACATGTGAACTTCATGTAAAACCAACTTGGAAAATATTCTCCTAATGTAATTGGTCAACGCAACTTTTGGTAATGGTGCACCTTTATTTCCTCCTTCTTTGAATGCACAATCAAAACTTTGGTTTTGGGTCTCCTTACCATCTTTTCCCTAACGTGTTGCTTTGTTGACTCCTTATGCAAACTCAGTTTTCGGTGTTTAAGGCGAGTCACGAGAGTCCAACCCCAATCATCAAGATCATCTGTTGGATTCATCTTCTCTTGTCGATTCTTCTCCTACGGAAGCCACATCACTCAGTATAGGAAGAGACAACAAATTATTCACATCAATGGGCTCAAAGTCTCCAAACTTAATCATTTTTGTCTGATTAATGTTTGGAATGTCTTGCTCCTTATTTCCTTCAACAAAATTGCAGGTCATGACCAGATTGGGTAAGTCATAAGCAACACTGACCTGATTTTAACTCAATTTCTCATTTTTCAAGTTCAATCTTCCCTTCGCGAGCTAAGTCCATGATTTTATCTTTGAAGACGAAGCATTTCTAGATAGGGTGGCAAACCAACAAGTGATATTTGTAGTATTTTGGATCATCACTCCTCCCTGCTTCATTTGGTCATTTCATCTTTGGTAACTCAAAAACTTTCATCTCAAGGAGTCCATCAAAGATTGCGGAAACATCTGAGTCAAGAAATGGGTAGTCCTTCCGCTGCATTTCCTTCAAGCAGAGCTTTTGATTTGTCCTTCCTTCAAAAGAAGTCGATTTTGCGCTCTGCGTATTGCCCACCTTTGTGGTGAATTTCACATGAGAAGCAGTGATGTTCATGTATTCTTTGTTTTCAGTCTTTGACAAATATTTTCCCACTTTCTTGAATTCTTTTCGTTCCTTACCTTTGTGGAGTTCGTGGACAGGTGGTGTTTCAGTTCCAACCGGCGACATGGTTAACTTCATATCATGAGCGTGAGTGGCCAATTCTTCAAAAGTTTTAGGTTTTATGCCTTGAAAAATATAGTGTAGACCCAATGCATACCTTGAATGCACATCTCTATGCCCGAAGCTTCACTAAGTCTATGTTTACAGTTCAGACTTGCATGCCTCTATCAGTTGATAAAGTCAATGACCGGCTCTTCATTTTGCCGCCGTGTGTTTGTAAGTTCCACCATGCTTACAGTACTTCTTGTGCTATAGAAGCAGTTGAGAAATTCTTGCTCCATTTGTTCCCAACTATCAATGGAGCCAGACTCAAGGTCTGTGTACCAATTGAAAGCATTTCCCTTAAGGAAGCAGACAAATTGTTTGATGAGGTAATCACTGTATGTTCCAGCATTGTTGCAGGTTTCAATGAAGTGTGCCACATGTTGCTTTCGGCATCCCTTACAATCGAACTGCTGAAATTTTGGAGGTTGATAACCGACAGGGATTTTCAAGCTATCAATCCTTGCAGTGTATGGCCTTACATATGTCAAGGAGGACTTTTTAGCAACCTCGTACTTGTCTTTAATGGTCCCCATGATGAACTCCTTGATTTGGTTGATCGAGATCGTTCCTTCAGAGGAAACTTGGATCTCTTTAGAATGTTCCACTTGCTTTGTGGGCGATCGACCGTCTCTTGTACTTGCGGACGTTTTCTAGGTGCATGACTTGATTCTTCATCCATCATGCCCTCCACCCTATCAGTTATCTTAACAATTCGAGCATCTTGATCTTAAACATACTTGGCCAAGCCTTCAATAGCTCTTGTCAAGCTCACAAGTTGTTTTTGTATGAATGAAGTGTTAGTCACCATCGCGTGCATTACCATAGTAGGTGATGGAGAATAACATTGATTTTCCCAAACATGAAATGCAAACATGTTATGTGGGGTAGATCCCGTGCTTCAGACATCATTGTCGACTGAAGCGAAGGGCTTTTTGTATGTAGATAGGCTCAATTGGGCAAAAACCCTATCAACCATTTCGGCGATGCCTTCTTTTGTGGATTTTGCAGGAGACTTCACATGTTTTGGAGACAAACCAAAGACAATAGCAGATTCAGACGACACTCGTGAGGCTTGTTGTCCCAGAAATTTGGCTTGGTTCCTTGTGATAGGTTTCATGCTTCCCGCAATAACATCAAGGATGTTTTCCACAGCGATGCAGAATTTGGATCCATCAGGTTTTGCAGATATAGATGTAGATGCGAATCCAGATGAGGATACAGATGCAGATGCAGATTTTGATGCTGATGTAAATTTTGATGCAAATGCAGATTTCGATGCAGATGTAGATTTTGAGTTGATCTTCTTGGAAGTCATCTCAGTGTTCTTGAACTTTGATTTTTGAAGAGAAAATATGAGAGGTAAAGATTGTGCATTCAAAGAAGGAGGAAATAAAGGTGCGCCACTACCAAGAGTTGCATTGACTAATTACATTAGGAGAATATTTGTCAAGTTTGTTTTACATCAAGTTCACATGTGATGGCACAAAATCTTTATGTTGTAATGTCGATGAGAAGGAAACGAAAGATGCAACTCATCATGCCCATCACCAAAAGATGCTCCAAAGTCATCTCCTGAAGTCGAAACTCCATTATGTCCATCACCAAAAGATGCTCCAAAGTCATCTCGTGAAGTCGAAAATGCATGTATGGCCAAAATCACATTCTCTGATGATGATCTTTTGTTTGGTGACACACTTCATAATCACCCTTTATTCATGGTGGGTTTTGCACGTGAGAAAAGGGTGAATAGAATCCTAGTCGATGGAGGATCTTGAATTAACATCCTTCCAATTCGCACAATGAAAGAACTTGGGATATCAACAATAGATCTTACTGAAAGTTGCTTGATGATCCAATGATTCAATCAAGGAGGACAAAGGTCCATTAGGAGCGTCAAAATAGACCTCACCATCGGAGAGTTACAGTCAAGCGTGTGGTTACATGTAATTGATGCAAAGACTTCATATAACATTTTGCTTGGTTGGCCGTGGGTACATGAGAACAAAGTAATCCCATCTACCTACCACCCATGTTTGAAGTATTATGATGATGGAGTTGCAAAAAAGGATTATTGCAGATGATAATCCATTCAGGGAAGCTGAATCACACTTTGTTGACGCGAAGTTTTACTTGAAGAAATATGCCATAAGAGTTGATGAGATTGCATCCGGAGATGTCAGACTCCTTAACAAGATGGCTAAGGTAGCTGTCGGTAAGACAAAAGTCGCAAACAAGGAAGATCCAAAGCTTGGCAATCCAAACAAGATGACATGAATGATGATTTTTCAAGTAAAAAGGTGACACCCATTCTTTGTTATGTCCCAAAGGCAAAGGAGGACGAAAGACACTCTCTCAAGTTGCACATTATTACTCATCCTTTGACATGTGATATGATCTCATAAATTTACTACTCCTATTTCTTAAAACTTGACGCTCTGTAGGGTATAAATTTGTAAGATAAGATGACATTCATCGGACATTGCATTCATATAGTACTGGACTCATCATTTGTAGCCCAATAAAATAGAATAGCCTCATGAACTTGGAGTTTCTATTAAATTCACATTCATTATACTTGAATAATTAATGTAATTATATTAAGTTACACAATTTATTTGGACTAAACTTGTATTTATAATATAGCTCAAATTATTTTTAGTCCTATAAAATTTAAATCCCTACCTATATTACTTTACCAAACTTATTCAAGAATTGTCAACACTCGTATAATATTTCTCAAATGGCCGAATACATAACATCTTTTTATTAATACAAACAAAAGTCCATTTATGCATAAACAGAATCATCATCATCTTCATGATCCATCAACTTCCAAGATCCATCATCTTGTTGTACCATTCCATTATTCTTCTCAACCCACCAACAACTTGGTACACAATATTCATCCTTCAATGCATTTAAATGCTTATTAACGAGCGAAATATCGCGTCCTACTTGAAGCTTAAATCCACCATTAGCCCCTTGGTATCCAGCAACTCCATGCATGTGAGCTTCTAAGCTATGCCAGCTTCTTATATCTCCAGGTACTTTTAAATACTTCGATTTTGTTGTATCTATAGCTAGTTCAACACCGATTTCTGAATAGTCTATCAAGGGATAATTTGGAATTATGTCAAGGCAATTTGTAACGCGTAAAATTCTAAGATTTTCTAGCTTAGAAAATGCATTCACGAAATTTGAATCTCCCACTCGTGGACTTGCAAATAAAATAGCTGTCACTAGACATCCTTTGTTGAATCCATTCACAACTATGTCAATTGCGTTGAGCGTTCCAACTGCTGCCCCCATGCTATGACCTGTTATTGTTATGCTCATTTTCTCACTTTTGTATTCTTCTACCAATCTCTTTACTTCCTCAACCACCTAATAACAAATTCATGTGAGCAATCGAACATGCTCATTAAAATGTTGAGAGTATTTAAGGTCATGAATATTTACCTGGTCTCTGACACTTGTGTTATTGAAGGGTGATCGTGGATCATCTGAAGTATAAATAGAGTACCAGCCTCGATGTATTTGAGGGTCAGTGTTACCTCTAAAGATTTCGGGTGCTGAAACTTGAAAAAAATCAAGATCATTTACCCAATCCAAAGTTTGGACAGTTCCTCTCCAAGAAATAAGAATTTCTCTTCTTCCTAATGCTATTTTTCCCTCATCTGTACACACTGCAATAAAACCTATCCAATTTGATTCCTTGCTCCATGACTCCCTTGACAATGATTTCACGATAAACGCTTCAGGTACCTGGATGGATGGAATAATTAAAAACCACTACTTGTTTAATCTTCTTTTAAATTATGCAAAAATATATAACCTGAATTGAAGATGTTGCGTACAAATATTTTGTTACGCGATACTTGAAGGGATTGTGATCTTTGTCGAGCCCTACTTTTTTAAAGAGATTATTCTTGGAATATCGATTATTCCCTGCATTTTTGGAAGCCTTGTTAGAATTGAAGTTGTCATAACTTGCTTGAGCCATTTCTCCATAGTGAATGATATATCGACGTAGATCGTAGTCTAAAGGATCCACAATGCCTTCCCAGTTGTTTTTTCCACTAAGAAGCATCCATCTTTTTGCTATACTATCCGTCTTCTCCGTGCTTTTCTTCATCTTTCTTTTGAACCAGTTCCTCATCAAACCTTATTGTCTTTGGCTTCTTGATATAAACAAGTGATATATCGTGGGCTTTTAATATGAACCCTCAGTTGGAATGTTGTTTTATTTCCTCCAACAAACTACAGTAGGTCACCGTAAAATGTATGAGATTTAATTAAAGTAACCTGTTGAGCACATATATACGTGAAATATTGTAGAAAATTATACCAAATTCTGAACCATAATTTCATCAAGAACTTATTCTATGTTTTGCAGTTGCTTCTTTATTACTCCAAATTGAAATCGTTAAAATATACTCTCTCTGTCTCAATTTATATGTCTTACTTTCTTTTTTAGTCGGTCCTAATAAGAATGACACATTTTTATATTAAGTAACAATTTAACTTTAAAATGTCAATTTTACCCCTACTGATTTATAGTTCCACAAATTTCTATCATTCATTTTAAAAGTTTATTTCTTTCTTAAACTTCATGTCAAGTCAAAATAGCTCACGTACGTTTGAACATAGGAAGTAGTAATATAACGGGAAGGTGGCGCTCCTTGTACTCAAAGCTGCGGCACCACTGTATCACTTAGCTTCTAAAATAGGAATGTCCTTGCTTTAAAGTAAAAATAATAAGAAAGCAATATATGGAATAAAGATAGTGCTTGCATGTTAGACAAGGCAACTACAAGATTCATGAATATTATTGGCTCCAATGTTTCCATTTTAGATGTTCCAAATTGGAATAATTATCTTTAGATCCTTTGCTTACATATTATTACCAAGGATTAGGGATGGTAATGGGACAGTTGCGGAGTTGCAGGGTGGGTTAAGCTTTTAACCCACAAAAAAAAAATCCAACCCGCCATAGTAAAATTGTCGGATTTTAATCTGCTCTGCATCAATTCGCATAAATTTATCCATTTCAATTAGTATATGATTTACTAATTACGACTATTATAATATTATATTTTGATTAAACAATAATTTAGAACCTCAGAAGTTGTGAATCTAAAAGTCTTTATTTTTATGCATTATGTTGAGCCATCTCAAAACAATTTAGCATTGTTATTTAATTTATAAATTATATTTTCACAAGAATAAAATTTTAGTTCTAGTAATAATACATGAACTTTTAGATCTTAAATTTGAGATAATCAATTGTGATTTCCTTATTTAATCTAAAAAAAAGTGGAATAGAAATATTTAAAGGGAGATCTTATTATTTTTTTTTTGTATGAAGCAGAAAGCTTTACTTAATATATTTAATATTCTTATAATTTGCATTCTAACTGTGTAACGTTTAGCCTTCAGTTATAGACTAATAATATGAAGTAAAAATGAAATTATTGCGGGGG
>JAJONS010050270.1:0-22514 GCA_029582315.1 Solanum tarnii x Solanum tuberosum
CAAAATAAAAGTTGGTGAAAGTTATCGTAAGTTCCTTTTTAAAGATTTCTCTGAAATTTGGGTCAAATGTCTTGGATGTTTTCTCCCAATATATAAAGAGTTACAAGGCCTATCACCCATTAAATCGAAGGCCTGCGAGGCTAGTTTTCAACTCACAAAACCCCGTATCCAACCGACATAGGAGTAAAAACTTATGAGGGTTTTACTATGGACTGCCGTGGCAGAATCCGGGTTGGGTAAAAAATGTGGTATGTCGGCTTATTCAACGTTTTAAGCCATGAAAACATTTCTTTTCACTTCCAAACCAGAAAGAAAGCTTAAGAGAGAGTTCCTATGGAGTTCTTGCATATTGAAGGTTAGTTTTTGACGATTTCTACCATTAAAGGTTGCCCCCGTGCCTAGAAACGTGATCTGTACACGTGGCAATCGCTTTTCCCTTCTTTTAGCTGCGTTTGGAGCTAGGTTTTAAAGATATAAATTTGTAGTTATTGGTGTTTCTTCAAGGTTTACACTTGGTTAACTAAGGTAATCATCTCGGGACTCTTTTATGATTGTTTTTATGAATTTCTATAGATATTTTGACAAGTTGGGGGCAATATGGAAAATCTGCCGATTTAAGATTAATTATGAACTATTTATAGGTGCGTACCAACTCAGTATATATAGTGTTTGTGAAGCTTAGGACATAAGGAACAACTTTCGTGAAGGAACTACGGTCTTTCGAGCGTTCATTGGAAAGGTATGTTAAGGCTATTCCCTTCTTACAACATGTTTCCTTAAAGCTTAGGAGCAATGTAATTGGGTTGTTATCCTTGTTATACTTGTAGCCATTATTGTTGATTGTTGGCTGCTTGAGTGGATATAATCCTTCCTTGTCGGGATTCTTATTCAGTTAGTGGCATCCCTATGTTGGACACGACTTAGAGGCTATTCGTATAGTTTGCTTATAGATAGATTACTCACTTTTAGCCTATTGAATTGTTATTATTTCCATTTGGGCTATTGTGGTTAACTGCAGGAATGTGATCTATTCCTAGAAGGGATATGTTCTGCCTACGGGGCTATATGGATGCCTAGAAGGGCTATCAGTTGCCTACGGGGTTATATTGATGCCTAGAAGGGCTATGAGTTTCCTACAAGGCTATATCGACGCCTAAGAAGGCTATGTACTTCCTACAGGGACATGTTGTTGTTTAAGAGGGCTATCAGTTTTCTATAAGCTATGTTGATGCCTAAGAGGGCTATGTGACTGCCTACGGGGCTAGGGGACTACCGATAGGGGTATATAGACTGATTGGCACCTTCTGAGCTTATGGGGGCCTAGGTAGGTGGTCTTGTTTGTTGTTTGTACCTGCCGAGCTTATGGGGGCTTGGTTAGGTTGTTGTTTTATTATTTTTGATAAGTTTAGATTTAGAAGCAGGTCAGTACATTTATCTTATTCTTGATTTATTTATCGGATTAGTGTAGTATATTAGGATACCTGCTCATGGTCTATTGCCTTTCATACTCTGGACATTATTTTGTACTGACGCCCCATTGCCTGGGGGCGCTGCATTCATGCATGCAGGTCCCGATAGATGACCCAGTAGACCTCCTCAGCAGTAGGATTGACTTCTATCTAGTTGGCTAGCCCCTTTCCTCCGGAGTTGCCAGAGTTGGCAGGTTTGTTAGCTTTTGTTGTATATTTTTTTCTGGGTAGGTGGCTTTCAGACTAGTGTGTGGGGTTTATAGCTACGTTATGACCATACTGGCCTAGTTTGTTGGTTTGCTGTAGCTTGTTAGCTTTTTGACGTATTGTCTCGATATATACCTACTTTCAGTTTCGGTATAGAGATCATGGTGGCCTCGATGGTCCAATCAAGACTTTTTTCTAGTTGGCTATTTCTTTATATGAACTCTTGGGAGTAGCTGTTTCTTTTATATATGTGTTGACAGGGGTCTTGCCTGCCGAGGGCTTAATTTTAAGCCGAGATATACTTGTTTGTTTTCTTGATTGCGTGTGGTTGCCATGCACTAGTAGCAAATGGTTCAGCAGGGTCAGCTCGTGCCTGAGTTCTGGCATTAGGAGACCCTTTGAGTTTGGGTCGTGACAATTAATCCTTCATTTCTTCATACAAATTTGTTACTATTCAATGTAACGATTGAGCACAAGTCATACTCCTAAAACAACAAACTGTAACAATGGAGAACGAGTAAAAACTGCAAACGGAAGGGAAAAGGGAAGAAGAATAATGAAAAACCCATCAAAAAAAGGGTGGATTTGATATCATCACTACAGAAATGTAAAAGTAATTAATTACAGATTCAAATACCCAATTCAGATTAATTTCCTCATTTCTTTGCTCTCTTTGCCGGAGACTTAATAGTTTTCGGCTTCTTCACAACTTTCTTTGTCCGAGTGTTCTTCACTTTAGCAACTGCAGCTTTCTTCACCGGAGTTTTCTTTGCTTTAGCTGGAGCAGTAACCGTCTTCTTCACTTTCTTTGCTGAGCTTGCAGCTGATGGTTTGGCTTTCTTTACTACAACCTTCTTCTTTGGGGTAGTTGCTTTTGGCTTTGCAGCAGCAACGGCGGTGGAGGAGGAGGTGGATTTCTTCTTTGTTGATGGTTCCAATGGCTTCTTTCGCTTCACGACGGCGGTGGGTTTCAAATAGGTTAGTATTAGTGTGAGTAATGGGTGTATCAGGTGGGTTAAATGGGTCATTGGGCAAGTATATGAATATTGAGTTAATTAATTGATCAAACCAGGTTGAGCGGTTGGATTGCGCCACATGTCTCTAATAGGGCAAACATGTGTTGATTTTTTGACGGAATGGGTATCAAGGTCTGAAAAGCATACAAAGGGTATTTGTGTACCATTAACGATAGTTTGGAGGTATATTTGTCCTTTTTCCTTTTTCTTTTTTCCACTTGTCTTAACACGTTTTTCCTAACCCAAATTAAGGGTATAATCAGATTCTAATCACCCATGCATATTCAAAACACTTGCGAGGTTTGAAGAGGAGAAAAACAAGGTTTTCAAGAGTTCTTCAAGATTCGTTGATTTTAGCCAAGAACATGGTTCTTTCCAGATACGCGAGGCTTCCCATAGTGATGCACTTGTTCGTCCTTATGCTAATCATGTAATTCTTTAATTAATTCATTCATGAAGTCATTTATGAGAAGATTCTTGAGTAGTTCTTGAGTTTTAACCCTATTGTTTATGAATAGAGGTTTTGAGTTCTTGAGGTGTGGGTGTTGCGAATGAGTGGTGTTTCTTGATAGATTCTGAGTGAGATCTTGATCACTTTGTGTTCAGTTTAAGAATCCAAAAGAGTTTGGAAGAAACCAATCGATTCTAGACAAGTTAGGACCCGAAACTTAACAAGAAAATTCATTGGATTTCTAGGTCCAGGCTAGGGCAATGCACCTCCATAGCGCCAAGAGGACTAGGGTAATGTGCCAGCAGTGCGCCCCAAAATAGTCCCGGAACTTTAGGAGATAGCGCGACGCGCCCCCACTACACTAGAGTCATCCGCCCTTTTTCTTCTCTGTTCTTTGTCCCATATATGTTCCTTTGAATCGTGTCTTCGTTCTTTCCTTGATATTAAATCTTAAAGTCTTCATTAATCATTGAAAGATCCCACATATCGTAATCATATCTCCTACATTACATTTCAAATTAAAGAAAGACTAAGAGGAAAGTTCAAGAGGGTCCTTTGAGTCAAATTTGAGAATTCTTTGAAATCAACCATAGTTTTGAACTATGTCTTTAGTAAGTAAGTATGAGAATGAGAAGAGTTGTACTCGTGTGTTCTATATTGTCATTGAGATCATTGAGTTAAGTCGTTCATGCCCATAATTCTGCATAAACTCTATGAATTGAGTATCCATGAGAGGAGTAGTATCGTTGAGTTATGAGTTCCGATTTCGTGAGTCCTTGACTCCTTGAGTTCTGAGTACTGAGTTTCCATATTGCTATTAAGATCCCTGAGTTGAGTCATTCATGTCCATAATTTTTTATGAACCCTATGAATTGAGTTATAAGTCTAAAGAGTCCTTCAAAGTCAATCATTGTGTTTCAAACTAAGTTTTGAGAAAAAGTTTAAAGGTTCTATTTCATAAAAACTTTAGAGTTACAAATGTTATTTATATATATGTACCTATGTTGATTATTGGACTTGAAATATAAGTTTACAAGTGCATGTTTTCAAGAATGTAAACATGTCTAACGTTTTGAAAAGTATTTCAATTATATAACAAGTCCATTCTTTGTAATGGGTGAATTGAGAATAAAGTTATATTACCTATTTGGGGAGTAGTATCGAGACCAAATTGAGTTAGAGTCTTTTATGATTCAGAAGTCCCATAAAACTACGTATCTAATGTAGGATAGGATAGCGTTGATTTTTCATTCGACTCCTCACTTCCTCTAAGAAGGCCAATTAGATGGATCCATAGTCAGGATATCATCCTATACCCTGGCAAAGTATAGGATGGACCTGACAATGTGAAGTGAAACGTTGTATCATTGCTAGGCACATGGTAATGGTTGTCGGTTAGAGAAACTCCCCACAAGTAAAGTATATTATTTTCATGTTGCTTTCATTGTATATTATATTGAAATCCTTAAATAGTTTTCATGTCATATTCATTTATTGATCCAGTTATGTTGCTTTCAATCATTCAAGCCAGTAAGTTGTTTACTCTTGCCTTATCACTTACTAGTACATTCAATGTACTGACATCATTTGACCTTCATCATTTTATGATGTAGATAAAGGTGTTCAGCAGGCATTTCGTTAAGGTCATGTGACATTCCAGTCAGATTTGGTGAGCCTTTTATATTTCGAAGGATTTCACCTTTACCTTACAGTTAGTAGTATTGGAGGTTTCTTGGGTCTTGTTCTGACATCTATCTTAAATTGTTAGAGGCTTCATAGACATATTGAATTAGTTATTTCCACTTTTTTATCAGGATGTCTTATTTAACTTATGATTCATGTTAAGTAGTTTTCCAAGATAGTATTTTTAAAACTTTCTTCAATGTCTATGTGTTCACCAATTTTAAACTTTCGCGTATTGTTTAGTGTTATGTAAGTCATGTAGCCAGACGAAGGGTTCACTTGGGGATCAGAAATGGTTCTTGAGCGCCAGTTATGTCCAGGGTGTAGGCCCGGGCTGTGACAATGGTTTTAAGCAAACATTTTTGTGGGAGTCTATGACGACCTTATTAATGATGTGCATTTTTCAGAGGGGTATACATCCGCATTTTCAAGCTCAAACAAGGAGCGGAATGCGAAATACCAAATTCCCTGTTTTACGTGTGCTATAGTCCATGAATTTTGGGTGATATGTGATCTCGATGTTCTTTTGGCCAAAAAAATTTGTGGGCTTTTCTACGACTTTATAAATGGGGTGGGTTGGTTCTAAGGGGCACACATTGGCATTTTAAAGTTCAAACGAGGTGCCGCAATGGGAAATATAGATTTTTCTATTTTTCATGTGTTATAATCCATAGATTCTGGGTGACATATGCGCGCGCCCAAAGGTTTTTTGTCCGGAATTTTTTGTGGGCATTTGTGAAGATCTATTTAATTGGGCTCTTCAGATCGAAGCCATCTAATTTATTATGTACTAATTGATATGGTAGTATATGTTGTTTCCCTTTAAGAGAGGCAATCATTGATTACATTATTTATTAGGTAATGTTTTGGCAGATATTTTTTGTGGCCATCTGTGACGTTCTATTTAATGGTGTGTGTTGGTTTAGTAAGGCAAACATGTACATTTTAAAGTTCAAACCCAGCTCAGAAAGGGAAATATGTTTTTTCTTTCATTTTTGGTGTGTTATAATCCATTTATTTAAACTAATGATGCGCTCAATAGTTTTTTGGGTGAAATTTTTTGTGAGCAACCCTGAGGACCACTTAAATGGCGTAGGTTGGTTTGGAGGGGTAAACGTCAGCATTTTCATTTTTTGTGTATATTACATGGATCTGGCGCTTGGACCACCTAATTTTTTTTTCTGAAAAAAACTTTATGAGTGTGATCCCACCGTGTTTTTGGCTTAAATATTTTGTGGGCGTCCGTAACAACCTTATTAATTCTGTGCATTGGTCCGAAGGAGCAAAAGTCTGCATTTTCAAGTTCAAATGAGGCCCAGATGGGAAATACCAAATTTCCCATGTTCCGTGTGCTATAATCCATATAGTTATGTGATATGTGATCCCGATGTGCTTTTTGCCAAAAAATTTGTAGGATTCCGTGATGACCTTATCAATGGTGTGGGATGGTCTTGAAGGGCATACGTATGCATTTTCAAGTTTAAACAAGGCTCGGAACATGAAATATCAAATTTCCCATTTTACACGTGCTCATGAATTTTGGGTGATATATGATCCTGATATATATTTGGCTGAAGTTTCTTGTGGGCGTTTGTGATGACCTTATTAATAGCATGTGTTGTTACATGGGGGGAAAAGTCTGCTTTTTCAAGTTCAAACGAGGCTTGGAATGGAAATATGAAATTTCCCATTTTACGTGTCATCTAGTCCATAGTTTTGGGTGATATGTGATCTCGATGCATTTTTGGACGAAATATTTTATGGGCATCTATAAAGAGCTTAATAATGGCGTACATTGGTCCAGAGGGGAAAATGTTTGCATTTTCAAGTTCAACAATGCTCGGATTGGGAAATACCAAATTTCCCGTTTGACATGCTCTATAGTCCATGGATTTTGACTGATATGATAAACTAGCATGTTTTTGGCTGAAAACTTTTGTGAGCGTCCATGACGAACTTATTGGATTTGTCCAGAGGGGAAAACGTCTGCATTTTTAAGTTCAAACAAGTCCCAAAACAGGAGATTCCAAGTTTCTTGTTTTATGTGTGCTTTAGTTTATGGATTTTGGGTGATATGTGATCCCGACGTATTTTTGGCCGAAATATTTTGTGGGCATCCATGACGATATTATAAATGGTGTGTGCTGGTTTGGAGGAGCAAACGTCTATATTTTAAAGTTCAAACGAGACCCGCAATAGGAAATGCCAAATTTAACATTGCATGTTTCGATTGAACCTTGTGAGCACTTTCATGTTGATTCTCAAGGAGCACTAGTTGTAGAAATCCATATTGACCTAATTGATCTCATTTTTTACTTGAAGACAAGCAAAAGTTTAAGTTGGGGGTGCTGATGAGTCGGGAATTTTGACTCATTTAGAGCTTGTTATTTAATGAATTAGTGTACTCAATGCATACTTTGTGTTCACAACTGATGTTAAATTGTTTATGTGAAGCCATGAAAGTTTAAGAACAAGTCAAGGACATTACATTGTGAAAAGAAGCGAAAAGTTGGAAAATCTTACGAAAAATAAGGATGTAGCTCGCAAAAGACACTTGGTGATTCACTAAAGAGCTTTTTCTAGCTCGCCAAAAGGCCTAGCGAGTTGGCTCATGAACTAAGCGAACTCGGCAAACGAAAGTGCACTTTGGTGATGTGTCGAATGAAATAGCGATCTCGATCCAGTTCGCCTAAATGAACAGAATAAGTGGATGCATAAGTGAAGTCCAAATGGCAAGAAGTTGTGCGTATCGGCGGATCACCGAGTCATTCGGCGATCGCGACTAACTTCGTTGATGGGAATGCATACTTAAATTTTGGGAAGTTTTTGGAAACATATAAATTTATTTTTGAAGAGAGAGAAAAGAGTCTTATACAGATTTTAGTGATTTTTACATACTTTTACAATATTGAATATTCTTTGAGAGGGTTTTGAGCTTAGATATTGAGGTTTTATTGTTTTAGTCTTAATTTTGGCATTGAGCATTGGAGATTTTTTCATTCTGATGGAATATCTTTTGGTAACTATTTCTTGCTTTCTTGTTATGTTTGGCTAAACACCCATTCCTTAGGGGTGTAACTATGTAATTGAATACATAATTTAGCTTGTCAGTATTTTAATCTATAGATTTACTGTTGTTTTTAAATGGGTACAATTATTTAGTCATGTTTTCACTGATTAACTGAAGTTAAAATTTTATTCTAGCTTTAGCTCTCTATGCTTGCTTGTGAAAGTTGCTTAGAGTGCAGTAACTGATTGATGGTTGTATTGACTTGTGTCTTTAAAACCCAGCTTGATGAAGTGGTTTAAATTAAGGATTTGGTTTGTTTTCTGTTGTTAAGCTTGTTGATGTTCGAAAGAATTCGTTCGAAACATAATAGCTGATTGAAAATGGTTATTATAGTTATAATCCATCCTACCCATTTAGATTCAATGACTTAAAGCAATTGTTCATTACTTATTAAGTGAAATTAGTATTTGATTGCTCACACACTTCTAAGGTTCCCTCTCTATGTGTTCAAACACCGCATTAATTGTTTTCGTTAACAATTGATTACCAAACTCTTTATAATGATAATTGAAACTTACTAATTTAAATTATGTTGCATTTTTTTTATTTCCATTCTACAAGAAATTAGAACACTTTCATACTTCGTATCTGAATTCTTTTATGTATCACTCCTTGTGGGATCGACCCCAACTCATTGTTGGGTTTATTCTTGTTAGACACCACCTACACTTTGAATCATAAGAAGTGAAGTTGAGTCTTATCAGCGTGCTTGATGACCCTATTAATAGCGTGCATTGGTATGGAGGGGCAAACTTCCGCATTTTCAAGTTCAAACGAGGCCCAGAACGGGAAATAACAAATTTCACATTTTACGTATGCTATAGTCCATTAATTTTGGGTGATATCTCATCCCATTGATTTTTGGCCAAAATCTTTTGTGGGCGTCCATGACGACCTTATTATTGGCGTGTGTTTTTCCGGAGGGTCAAACATCTGCATTTTCAAGTTCAAACAAGGTCCAGAATAGGAAATACCAAATTTCCCATTTTACGTCCATGGATTTTGGGTGATATGTGATCCCGACGTGTTTTTGGCTGAAATCTTTTTTGAGCGTCCCTGAGGACCTTATCAATGGCGTGGGTTTTTCCGGAGGGGCAAACGTGTATATTTTCAAGTTCAAACAAGGCGCAGAATAAGAGATTCCAAATTTTCTGTTTTACATGTGCTATAGTGCATGAATTTTGGGTGATATGTGATCCCGATGTGTTTTTGGCTGAAATTTTTTGTGCACGTCTGTGAGGATATTATTAATGGCGTGTGTTGATCAAGAGGGGAAAACGTCCATTGTTTCAAGTTCAAATGATGCTCCAAACGTGAAATACCAAATTTCTCGTTCTACTTGTGCTATAGTCCATAGATTTTATCTGATATGTGATCTTGACGTGTTTTTGGCAAAAACCTTTTTTTTCACTTCTTTGAGGACCTTATTAATTGCATGGGATGGTCCAGAGGGGAATATGTGTGCATTTTTAAGTTCAAATGATGCATGTAATGGGATCGGAAATACCAAATTTCTCATTTCACGGGTGCAATAGTCCAAGAATTTTGGGTGATATGTGATCCTGACGTAGTTTTGGCCAAAAAGAATTTTGGGAGTCTCTGACGACCTTTTTAATTGTGTGCCTTTGTTCAAAGGGGCATATATCTGCATTTTCAAGATCAAACAAGGCGCGAAATAAGAAATACCAAATTTCATATTTTACATGTGCTATGTCCATCGATTTTGGGTGATATGTGATCCTGATGTGTTTTTGGCCGAAATTTTTTGTGGGCTTCTTTCTGACCTTATGAATGGTGTGTGTTTGTTCGTAAGGGCACAAATCGGCATTTTTAAGTTCAAACTAGGCATTGCAATGGGAAATACATATTTTTCTATTTTTCGTGAGTTATAATCCATGGATTTTAGGTGACATGTGTGCCCAATGGTTTTTTGGCCGAAATATTTTGTGGACGTTTTTGTTGATCTAGTTAATGGGGCTTGTTAGTTCGAAGCCACCTAATTCATTACGTACTAAATGATATGGCAGTATATATTGTTTGCCTTTAAGAGAGGCAATCATTGATTACATTATTTATTAGGTAAATTTTTAGCCGAATTTTTTTGTGGTCATCCGTGACGTCCTATTTAATGGTGTGTGTTGGTTCAGTAGAGCAAACATCTACATTTTAAAGTTCAAACCAGGCTCGGAAAGGCAAATATGTTTTTTTTTCATTTTCGTGTGTTATAATCCATTGATTTATATTGATATATGCGCTCAGTAGTTTTTTGGGTAAGATTTGTTGTGAGCATCTTTGCAGACCAGTTAAATGGCGTGTATTTGTTTGGAGGGGAAAACGTCAGCATTTTCAAGTTAAAACGAATTTCGAAGTGGGAAATACATATTTTTCTATTTTTTTGTGTATATTACATGGATCTGTGCTTGGACCACCCAAAATATTTTTCGGTAAAAACTTTATTAGTGTGATCCCGCCGTGTTTTTGGCGAAATATTTTTGTGGGCGTTCGTGGCAACCTTATTAATTGCGTGCATTGTTTTGGAGGGGCAAACGTCCTCATTTTCATGTTCAAATGAGGTGCGGGACGGGAAATACCAAATTTCCCATTTTACGTGCTCTATAGTCCATAGAATTTGGATGATATGTGATCCCGATGTGTTTTTAGCCCAATTTTTTTGTGGGAGTCTGTGCCGACTTTATCAATGGTGTGGGCTGTTCTGGAGGGGCAAACATATGTATTTTCAATTTCAAACAAGGTCCGGAACATGAATTATCAAATTTCTCGTTTTACGTATGCTAGTCCATGAATTTTGGTTGATATGTGATCCCGATATGTTTTAGGCCGAAGTTTTTTGTGTGCGTCTGTTATGACCTAATTAATTGCATGCATTGTTCCAAATGGGAAAAAGTCTGTATTTTAATGTTCAAACGAGGCCCAGATTAGGAAATAGTAAATTTCCCATTATACGTGTGCAATAGGCGATGGTTTTGGGTGATATGTGATTCCCACGTGTTTTCGGCTGAAATATTTTGTGGGAGTCCATAAAGACCTTATTAATGGCATGCATTGGTCCGGAGGGGAAAATGATTGCATTTTCAAGTTTAAACTAGCTCCGCAACGGAAAATACTAAATTTTCCGTTTTACGTGCGCTAGTCCATGGATTTTGAATGATATGTTAAATAACGTGTTTTTGGCTGAATTTTTTTGTGAGAGTCCATGACGACTTGTTGGGTAAGTCTGGAGGGGGAAATTTCTTCATTTTAAAGTTCAAACAAGTCCTGAAACGCGAGATACCGAGTTTCTCATTTTACGTGAGTTATAATCTATGAATTTTTGGTGATATTTGATCTGGACGTGTTTTTGGCCAAAAATTTTTATGGGCATCCAAAATGACATTTTTAATGGTGTGGTTTTCTCTTGAGGATCAATCATTTATATTTTCAAGTTCAAATGAGGCCCGTAATGGGAAATACCAAATTTCTCATTTAACGTTTAGTCCATGGATTTTGGGTGTCATGTGATCCCGATGAGTTTTTGGCCGAAATCTTATGTGGGCGTCCCTGATGACCTTATTAATGGCATGGGTTGGTCTAGAAGGGCATAGGCTCTGCATTGTAAAGTTCAAACGAATTCCGGAACAGGAAATACCAATTTTCTCATTTTACGTGTGCTATAGTCCATGGATTTTGGTTTATATGTGATCCCGACATATTTTTGGATAAATTTTTCTATGGGCATCCTTGACGACCTTATTAATTGTATGCGTTCGTTAGGAGGGGCGTACATCCACATTTTCAAGTGCAAAAGGCCCGAAATGGGAAATACCAAATTTCTCGTTTTACGTGTGCTATAGTCCATTGATTTTGGGTTATATGTGATCTCGACGTGTTTTTAGTTGAAATGTTTTGTGGGCCTTCATGAAGACCTTATGAATGTTGTGGGTTGGTTTAGAGTGGCACAAATCGGCATTTTTAGGTTCATAAGAGGCACCGCAATGGGAAATACAAATTTTTCCATTTTTCGTGTGTTATGGTTCATTGATTTTGGGTGATATGTGCACCTAATGCTTTTGGCCGAAATTTTTTCTAGGTGTCTGTGAAAACCTATTTAATGGAGTTTTGAGCCACCTAATTCATTACATTCTAAAAGATATAGTTGTATATATTGTTTTCCTTTAGGAAAGGTAATCATTGATTATATTATTTATTAGGTAGTTTTTTCCCCTAAATTATTTGTGGGTGTCTATGACGACCTATTTCACAGGTGCTGCATAAATTGAGACAAACATTGTAACATATATGTTATTTCAAAATCATGAGTACTATAAATCACAATAATTATCAATTAAAAAATATATTAAAATTTGGTGACTTTCAAAATTTAGCATATGTCACAGAAATTAAGACAAAGAGAGTAACATATATTTTCTTTAAAATTATGTCAATAGTCCTATAAATCAAAATAATTAACAAGTCAAAATATTTTAAAGTTACGTAAAAATTTAATGAACTCTGTTAATTTCGTTTGTAACCTGTAAATCGAAACAAATAAAATAACATATATTGAGTTTGTACTTGTACGATCCATTATATCTAGTATGTGTGTGTGTGTATATATATATATATACATATACATATACATATATATATACATATACATATATATACATATACACTACCTTGAAAGCATGAAGTCCCTGTCACTCCCCGAGCCTACACCCTGGGTGGGACTGAGACTCGAGAACCATTGCTGGCCCCAATCGAACCCTTCACCTGGCTTACTTACTCAGCGGAAGACTTTACGCATTAAGAAAAGAACTAAAATGAAAGATAACTCAACTGTCTCAAACTTAACTCATAATGTTTTAGAAATAAACATTTAACTTAGCCAAGTGGCAACTCAATGTCACAACCCGAGCCTACACCCTGGATGTGGCCGGAACTCAAGAATCATTGCTGGTCCCTAAGTGAAACCTCATCCAGGCTGACTATAAGCGGAAGACTAACTCAAGCATACAAAGCTTAAAAACTGAATAAAATTCATGAAACTTACAAATCTTTAACTCAAATGAGTAACTCTGAATAAAAATAGAATAATCAACTAGCCAACAATGGGCAACTCAAGTCTTTAATACATTTAATAAGATAAATGAAATAGACTCCTCAAACTCTACTTTCTATCTATGAAGCCTCTAAATGACAAAGATGGAAGTCGGGACAAAATCCTCGACATCATGAAAAAACTGAAAAGTAAATGAAATCCTCCGGAAGCAAGTAGGCTCACCATAGCTAACTAAAACTCCATGTGGTATTAATGAAGCTCTAGTTGATGATCCCGAATACATGAATATGCATCATGAAAAGATGCAGCCCAAATGGATCAGTATGTGGAATGTACGAGCATGTAAGGGAAATTCTAAAGGATAACATAAGTTTGAACTTGATAAAAAAGAAACATACTTGCCTATTTTCAAATTTACTCAACTCAAGGAATACTCAAGGATACTCAAAACTACTCAGACTTACTCAACTCAGAAGTACTCAAGGATAAGATACTCAACTCAGAGATAAAATATTCAACTTAGTGAAATATTGCTCAACTCAATAATAAGATATTCAACTCAGTGAAACAAGGCTCAACTCAATGATAAGACACTCGACTCTTGGTACTCAAACTCTGGATACTCAACTCTGGATACTCAATTCAATATAAAGCAATAGTAAGAGATACAATATATGGAAAGCTCTTAAAACAATAGAAAGCAACTCAATGTATTGAAAAAAATACAATAATACTAAGTGTGTATATAAAAATACAATATAACCTTGTGGGAGTTTCTCTAACCGACAACCACCACTATGAGCCTAAGTGATGATATAGCGTCTTGCCCACGCTGCCAGAACTGTTCTATACCTTGCCGTCATATAGAATGCCTTAACTAAGTGGATCTACTAGTCTATGCTAAAAAGTATTAAGAAATCATCTAAAAAGTATGATCCTTTCTACCCATGATGGCTACATGGTTTATGGAGATGTGAGTTATCTGAACTAAAACTCGTCCCCATATCGATGCTCAATACTATTCCCAAAATACTCAGCTCATATGTTTAAAAACATAAATTTTTCTTTGATTTGAGATAATTACTCAAAAATCTTTCTCTTAAAAGAGATGGTACTCAAACTGCTAAAAACACTTTGGGAAATCTCAATTTCCTCTCATCTTAACTGTAAAAACATTTATTCTTGGGAATACTTAGTTCCCATATATCATTTTAAAGAAAATGAACTTTACTCTTACTCTTTACTCAACTCAAAGCTTAAGTCTTAAAACAAAGTTAAAACGTTTGTAAAACTCAACTCATGGAATCCATCGGGTTCATGCAGAATTATGGGCAACTCAACTCATGGAATCCATGCGTAATATGTAATAGTCCCATGATTAGGAATAAAATCTCAAAAGGGATTAGGAACTCAATACTCAAGAGTTAGAACTTGAAGATACTACTCCCCTCAAAGATACTCAAATTATGAAGTTCATGAGAATTATGGGCATGAACGACTTGACTCGAGGGTCTACATACCAATATGGAACTCGTGTATACGACTCTTCTCATTCTCATACTTACTGCCTCAAAACTCTGCTTAAAACTCAAGTGTTAGCTTTGAAAAACTTCTCATGATTTTTAACTCAAAATAGGGTTCATTCTGAATTATAGACATGAACAAATCAACTCAAGGATCTCAATAAAAATATAGAAACTCAATAATTAGGAATATAATTTTAAAACGAAACATGAACTCAAGAACTCAAATCAACTTATCTCAAGAATACTCAAATCTAGGGGTAGAATCCTAGATTTCTCTTTTACTTATTTGAAAGTATATGTAGGGAATGATGACGAACTAGTCCAACACTATGATAGTCTTACATCACTGAAAGAACAAGGTTCTTGAAGAATCTTGAAGAAGAACTTGATTAGAAGTCTTGAAACCCTAGCTTGAAGATAAACGATCAAGAAAACCTTTCTTGAGATTCTTGAATTAGTTTCTTGAAATCTCTATGGCCAAGAATTATGATTTCCATTAGTGATTCATAATTGTATGGAGGATTTTGAGTTGAAAAAAAATGGTATTCTTTGAAAAAAACTTACCTTGTAGAAGAATCTTGATAAAGATTGAAAGAGTCTTGAATGGAGTCTTCTACTTTAATTTTTACTTAGGGTTTTGCCCTAGGGTTTAAAAGAGAAGAGAATGATGAATTAAAAGATGAAAATTTGATTTTTTTGAGCCTTTTATTTGTCATTAAATTATTTTAGGGTTTTCTTGGAGGTTAAAAAACAAAAAACAACCATTTTTAATGAGGCTCACCAACTGAATTTGAATGCTCAACTGGATCAATGAGGCGCTGAATGATAATCTTGGTTACCTGTGTCTGCATCATAATAAGATGCAGGCCAAATGGCATCAGTACATTGAATGTACTAGTATGCGAGGGGAATTATAAAACAAGACATAAGCTTGAAAGGAGTTGAAGAACTTATCTGGCTGAACTCAACTGAACTGATTTCAATATTAAGCAGTGTAAATAAATGCAGCATATAGAAAAAGCTTTAAAACATGGTTATCAACTCTGTGTATTTAGAAATACAATAATAACTCTGTATGTATGCAAAGATACAATATGAACTCTATTTGTGTATAAAAATACAAATATTTCTGATGTTTATAAAAATACAAAATATTGTTGTGGGAGTTTCTCTAACCGACAACCACCACTCTGAGCGTAAGTGGTGATACAACGTCTTGCCCACGCTGCCAGAACTGTCATATACTTTTCTGTCATATAGAACACCTTAACTAAGTGGATCCACTAGTCTATGCTAAAAAGCACTTAAGGAATCATCTAAAAAGTATGATCCTTTACTACTCATGATGGCTACATGGTTAATGCGGGTTGTGAGTTATCTGAACTCTCTCCCATATCGGTGCTCAATACTACTCCAAAAATTCTGAGCTCATATGTTTAAAAGCATAATTTTTTCTTTGTTTTCAGATAATTACTCAAAAACTTAGCTTAAAAGCTCTCTTGGAAATCTCAGTTTCCTTTCTTGCTCAAATCTGAAAACATTTTAACTCTTGGGAATACTTAGTTCCCATATAATCTTTGAAAAATGAACTTTACTCTTACTCTTTACTGAAAACTAGCTCAGAAGCTCTTTTGGAAATCTCAGTTTCCTTTCTTGTTTAAATGTGAATACATTTACTCTTTGGGAATACATAGTCCCGATATACTCTTTTGAAGAAATGACTTCAATCTTTACTCTTTACTCAACTCAAAACTTAAGTCTTAAAGCAAAGTCAAAACATTTGTGAAAGACTTTTGGAAGAGTTTATGAACTTCTCTTGACTTGTCTCTTAACTTCTATTGACTTGACTCTTCTTGACTCTTAACTTTCCTTGAATTGAATTATGGATTCAAGGATTCTGATTTGTGATAGGAAAGATCTCAAGATGCTTAGGACTATTTTTAGATAGCTAAACGTGAGAAAAGATCAAGAAACCCCTGTCTGAAAGCAAGTCTACGACGCGGAGATGTATTTAATTATTTGGTCACAAAAATAACTTTTGAGGCAGAACGGTCCGTGACTGTTTGTGACGTGAAGGGATTTTTCTCAAATCTAAGGAGTAGGCCTGCGACGCGACCCCACTTCCCAGATTCGGCCGACTTTTTCCTTCTTCGTTTTCTAGTCCCAATTCACCTAAACTCGACTATTCTTCTCAATTTTTCTTTAGATTTAGATACCCAACATATGTACCGATGAACCTAACTCTAAAAACTTGACGTAAAGATCTCAGAAACTTCTCAATTCAGCCTAATTCAAGAATGAAAAAAAAACAAATTCAAGAACACCATTCAAGATTCATCAACTTTCAACTTTCTAGAACAAACTTCGCTGAAATAAACATGATTGGCGCGTGGGTGAACAAACCCAATGCTATGAAAGACTCACATACCTCGTAGGGATCACCCCTTGACGAAATCCACAAGTGATCCTCCACGAAATCGACGAATTCTTATTTCTTCTCCTTTTTTCTCCTCTTCTTTTCTCTTCTCTCAAAACCCTAAATCTTTTGTGAAAGCGTAAACTGATCTAATTCTGATTAGACCCCTATTAATTACCAAAAATGAAATTAAGTCATGGGGCATGGAAAAGAGCATAATGCCCTTCTAAAAACCGGATTTGACTTTCCTTATTTGAATAATTCAACTTCCAATGGGCATAACACACTCGTACGAACTCAGAATTGCGCAAACCGGTGGCACTGAAAAGATTATTCCAAGATATTTCCTACGATATCTCGAAACACACCTAACTCATCCAGAGCTAGGAGTTATGGTCGTTTGAAGTTGACCGAAAATTCAAACTTAACCAAATTTTCCAGATTTTAATTATTTCCATAAATCACTCTTTCTCATTCTAGCTCTTTCTAGTTACGGGGTGTTACACTCCTTAACTTGAATGTTAAATTATTATAATAACCCCAACTTAAAACACCCAATTTATTATATATTCGATAATTAATATTATATTTATATACACTATATTATATTAAATGCAGACACCTTTTCACATTGATGGGTAGTGACTTTTTCGACAGGTTGTGTTTTTTTATAGAGTTGTGACTTTTTCGATGAGTTATGACATTTCTGAAAAGTTGTGATTTTGCTGAAGGGTTGTGACTTATCTGAAAAGACACGATAAACACATTTTCATACTATCCTTTGTTGTCTATAAATAGTGGGCTTTCTCACACTTTTAAACTACGAATTTTGTAAGTTTTCTATTCTTCTACTTAAAACAAGGAAAATTGTGAAAGTTGTTCGATTATGCAATTACAATATTTTTTGTGGGTAAATTAGATAGATCAATAAAAATTGATGCAAAAAGGAGAATGAAATAATTTAACTTTAAACGAGAAGAGTATCGTGATAATTAATATGCACTCATTTTCATAGCCATAAAATATACTTTTGCAGCAACTCTTACTTGACAAGAAGTTCAGTAATTTTCCGTTGCACACACTACAACTTGGTGTTCAGAATCTGAAAAGTCTCAAACCGTTGGAGAAAAAGTATGTGATCCAAAACTTGTTTGAAGAATCCAAACTACATTTATTTAGTACTCTTTCCTTTTCAATTTATTTGTTGTACTTTATTTTTATTCAGTTTAATATAGAATGTTCTTTTTTTGTTGAAGGTGAGGACACATCTTTAAGACCACAAAGTTAAAAGGCATTTTTATATATTCTACATATGATCCTTAAATCAAAAGTCTTCTTTAATTTTAAAATTTCATATCAGATTAAAATTAGACCAATCTATATCTATCTTTTTTTTTAATCTATACTACCTTAAAAGAATGAACTAATAACTTAAATGTTAAATTATTGTAATACCCCAACTTAAAACACCAAATGTAGTATATTTTCTATATTGTATATTGTATTATATTTATTTATATATATTATATTATATTAAAGGTAGACAACTTTTCACATTGAAGGGTTGTGACATTTTCGAAGACTTATAACTTTTCTGATGAGTTGTGACCTTTTTGAAGGGTTGTGACTTTTCTATAGGGTTGCGACTTTTACGAAGAGTTGTGACTTTTCCAGAGGGTTGCGACTCCGAAGAGTTGTGACTTTTCCAAAGGGTTGCGACTTTTCCAAAGAGTTGTGACTTTTCTAAAAGGTTATGACTTCTTTTTGATAAGGCACCACAAGCAGTTTTTCATACGCTACCCTTTGTTGGCTGTAAAAAGAGGGTCTTTATCAAACTTTTAAACTACATTTAAAAAAATATTATTATTATTATTATTATTATTATTATTAAAACACTCAGTTTAGTATATCTTCTATATTTTATGATAAGAAACAATATGAACATACTAATACTACACATTTTAAACTATAAATGGAGGGGTTTCCTCATATTTTTAAACTACGCTTTTTTATGTTTTCTATTCTTTTCTTCTTAAAACCTCAAGTTTGATTTACAAATGTTGACAATCTCAAAGTTCAGTGAAATTAGAACACTCCATAACATGAATGTTAAATTAATCTAATACTCCAGCTAAAACATCCACTTTAGTATATCTTCTAAATTTGATATCAATATTTATTTATATTAAAAGTAAGAACACCTACAAAACAATAATAAAAAAGTAACGCAATATGGGGAAGGGAGTAGAAAGTTTATTTCAGAGGCGTAACTAAGAGATTTTAAGAGTGACTAATGTTTTATTTAGCAATAGTCATATTATTTTTAAAAATAGTGTGGTACATAGTTTGACAACGCAAATGCGTCAAAACTAGTATATATATGTGTGTGTGTGTGTGTGTGTGTGTGTGTGTGTGTGTGTGTGTGTGTGGGGTTTGCATTTGCATGAACATATGCATAATATGGTAAGAGATTATTTTTGAACAAGCCCATTATAGTTTAAAGGTAAATGTTTTACGTTTTTTTCCATCCAAGTTATATCTTCTAATTTTACTCTAGTTATAAATGTACATGATTTACATTTTTTGAATTCTAACACTTCACTTCATATTGAAGTAGAGGACATAAATCCTACAAATATTACTAAAATTGTCCATATAATTCAAAAATGGAAAAATTACGAATGTGCCAACTCTAAATCAATTAATGTTTTAAGAACATAATTAAAAATGTCCTATCTTTAAAGCGGAGTAATCTATTAAAGGAAAAATAGAAGATACTTGAATGGAAAATTGGAGCCAATAAATATTATATACTTAACCACGAAATAAAAACAAATATCATCACCTATAAAGTGCACATATTTCTTCACAAAGTTTCTCAAAGCTATTCTGTCAAGCAATCTTCATTCTCCAAACACTTCTGTAATGACACAAATTAAGATTATGCACTGAGAAAAGACTCAACAGAAGCCAGAAGGTGATAATATCTAAAGCAAAATGCTTTGTAGCTTCCAAAAAGCTATGGGCAAGTGTTGTCAAGGAAGCACACAAACTTTCTATTACAACAGGAGCACACGTTGCTATTGTCGCTTATTCCCTGGGTGACATACCATATGTTTATGATTCCTCCAACAACTTTGACACAATAAATAAGTTCCTCAATTATGCGAAGGCTTCTGCAATCAAAGGGGGTCATTGATTTGATTGCCTTTAGGAATGTTTTTTGTTTTTTTTTTATCTTATTTAGTATTAGTTAAGAGAAATTATCACCCAGTTTATGAGTGATAATTTCTCTTAACTAACACTAAATAAGATAAAAAAAAAGGAGATAAATCCTTCTCAAAATGCAATCAAATCAAGGACCCCTTTTGACTGCAGAAGCCTTTGCATCATTGAGGAACATATTTATTGTGTCAAGGCAGTTGGAGGAATCATAAACATATGGTATGTCACCCTTGGAATAAGCGGCAATAGCAACATGTGCTCCTGTTGTAATAGAAACTTCGTTTGCTTCCTTGACAACACTTGTGCATAGCTTTTTGAAAGCTACAAAGCGTTTTGCTTTAGATATTATCACCTTCTGTTGAGTTTTCTGTCGGCACGTAATATTAATTTGTGACATTACAAAAGTGTTTGGTGAATGAATATGGCTTGACAGAATAGGTTTGAGAAACTTTGTGAAGAAATTTGCGCAATTTATAGGTGACAATATTTGTTTTTATTTCGTGGTTTAGTTAAGTATATAAATGAATTTCTTATTATGTATTTTTCTTAGAGATTTATAATCCTTAAAACATATTTTGACTCCAATTTTAAAGGTACTTGAGTTACGTTTCTTCCATTCAAGTTACATTTTAAATTTTTTTTTCCAATTTTAAAGGTACATTAGTTACATTTTTTCCATTCAAGTATCTTCTAATTTTCCTTTAATATGCTAATTCGCTTTAAAGATAGGATATTTTTAATTAAATTCTTTAAAATTTATTTGATTTAGAGTAGGCACATTCATAACTTTTCCATTTTTGAATTATATGGACAATTTTAGTAATATTTGTAGGATTTAATGTCCTCTACTTCAATATGAAGTGATGTGCTAGAATGGAAAAATGTAAATCATGTACATTTAGAACTAGAGAAAAATTAGATGATATAACTTGGATGGAAAAAAACATAAATCATTTACCTTTAAATGGTGTGCGTTGGTTTGGAGGGCAAACATCAGCATTTTCAAATTCAAACGAGGCACAAAGCGGGAAATACATATTTTTTTCATTTTGTCTTGTATATTAGCACATGGATCTAGCTTCTTGGACCACCTAAAATAATTTTCTTAAACAACATTATGAGTGTGATCCCATCGTTTATTTGTCCCAATTTTTTTTGTGGGTGACCGTGACGACCTTATTAATGGCGTGGCTTGGTTCGGAGAGGAAAATGTCTGTATTTCAAGTTCAAACGATGCCCAGAATGAGAAATACTAAATTTCTCATTTTACATGTGCTATAGTCCATGTATTTTTGGTTATATGTGATCCCGATGTGGTTTCGGAAAAATTGCTGATTGGCGTCCGTGACGACCTTATTAATGGTGTGGCTTGGTCCAGAGGGGAAAACTTCTATATTTTTCAAGTTCAAATAAAGCGTAGAATGAAAAATACCAAATTCCTATTTTTTTGGCAATAAACTATGAATATAATTACCACTAACAAAACAAACTTCATTACAAGTAATACACAACCTCAGCAAACCACTAGTTCTCAACTACTTCATGCCTCTTCACCTATACCAATAAAGTTCTAATTACATAAATTTTCTATGACGGATATACATTTATGTGCCTGTTTGGATCCTCTAAACATTGCAATCCTCTCTTTAACAGTAATCTATACCCATTGAAGTATAAAACTTCTATACGGGTGTTGCTCTTTAAAGTTTCTCCAATTCCTAGCTTGACAAATGAGGTATATCATGGCCCCTTATATTGAAGCTATCACTTCCTGCTTGAATTTACTCCAATGTCTCTGTTTAATCATGTTCAAACACTCCACATTACCACAACATGGAAAATCCCACACCAATTAGTTACTTCCTCCCTTAGTGTAGATTTCCAGTCACATGTACAAAATAAATGTTCTACATCTTCATAGCACTGTTGATCACTTAACACAAAACCAACACAATCTACTGGTGTGCCCACATCATGCATTCTCCTTTTGGTCATTAGTTTCTGATATGTTGCAAGCCAAATAAAAATTATATGCTTAGGTAACATTAGTTTTGTCCACACTAAGTCTGCATTTTCAAAACTAGATCCCTCTCCCAGCAATGTCATACATCGCTGACTCATCGAATATCCTCCATCAAATGTCAAAGTGTATCTATCCTGTTGATATCAATTTTCCATACCTAGTTTCATTTTATTTAGGGCCTTTCAGTACCAACTACTATCATTTGGTGGTGTATGTACCCAGAAATATTCATCATTTTTAGATAGATTCCATGTAGCCACTTAACTCGGAGAGCTTCTTTCTGAGTTATAAGTACCTAAATTAGTTTCCCCACTACATCATGGTTCCATATCTTGCAACTTTTTATATTCACGGGGGGGGGGGGGGGGG
>JAJONS010050271.1:0-12942 GCA_029582315.1 Solanum tarnii x Solanum tuberosum
TGTTTTCTTGGTAAAGAAAGTTTTTAATTCCTTATGGTTTTAGTGTCTATGCGATGAATGAATGCTAAGAGGCTTGTATTAGACCTCTTCGAGGTCGAGTACGCCGGTTACGACTAGGGGGTGATCCCGGGTCGTGACATCTAATCAATTTTAAATCACTTTTTCATGTTCCCAAACAATTAGAGAAATTAGAGTGAGATTCCAAGAAGAGAAAAGGTAGGTTTCAAGCGTTCTTCAAGAATATGGTTATTTTGGCCAAGAACATTGTTCTTTCCAGGTATGTAAGGTTTCTCACAGTGTTGGACTTTTTTTTTCTCATGTCGTACATCTCAATTTTGTCAAGAAATCGTTATATCTATAGGATTCATTTGTAGTTCTTGATTCTTTTGTGTTGTGAATCTTTGGTAAATCTTATGTTTTCAAAGAGATTGTATGAAAGTTCTCATGTAATCGTATTGGTTTGAGAATAAAGAAGGCTTGAGGAGAAGTTTTTCAATTCTAACTAGTTTGAAGTTTGAATTTTACAAAAATATTCATTGGGTTGCTAGGGAAGGGACTGGGGTTGCGCACCAAGATAGCCCCAAGGCCTAACTTCAATAGTTTATGCCTTAGCGCGATGCGCCAGCAGTACTCCAAGGCCTGAATTCTAATGTTTAGGCCCAGGTATGACGCACCATCAGTACGTCAAGGCCTGACTTCTGAAGTTTAGGCCCTGGCACAACGGGTCAGTAGTACGCCAAGGCCTAACTTTAGTAGTTCAGGGTCTGACACCTTGCGCCAACAGTATGCCAACATTTGTTGGGCTGATTCCTTTCTTTGTTTCATCAGGCGCATGTTCCTATAAGTTGTGCTCATGTTTCCTTCCTCTATACTAGCTCCTATAAGGTCTATTCACATTCTAAAGTCCCTACGTATCCTAATCACGTGTCTAAGTGTGCATTCAAAACTAAAGTGAGTTTACATGAAAAGTTTAAGGGCTTTATTTTAAGAAAAATATAAGAGTCTTCTGTTTCTATGCATATCGAGCTTGGGCTTGAAAGACAAGTCCATAAGAATACGTTCAAATGTAAGTATGAGTTATGTTTTTGAAAAGTACTTCAGTAAAGTAATAGTCGTTTTCTTTACAAGTGGTGATTCAATATTATTGATATTATTTATTATTTTAGAAGTAGTATCGAACACCGCATTGGGTTAGAGTCTTTTATAACTCGAAATTCCCATAAAACTACGTAGCCAGCGTAGGATATGATAGCATTGATTCGTCATGCAACTCCTCAGTGCCTTTGAGGAAAGTATATTATTTTCATATTGCTTTTATTGCATATCTTATTGTTAGGTCCAAATGGTTTACACTTCATGTTCATATATTGATTCAGTTGAGTTGATTTCAGTCATTTAGTTCAGTTTCTTTTTTACTCAGCCGTATTATATACTCATACATTTAATGTACTGTCATTCGACCAACATCTTTATGATGCAGATACAGGTGTTCAGGATCATCAACACGCGTTTCGCTGAGATCACCTTACACTCGTAGACATTATTTGGTGAAGCCTCAAGAGACTCCATTTTAAATGACATTTTAGTAATATTTGAGGTGTGATGGGTCTTGTCCCGACATCTATCTTGAACTACTAGAGGCTTCATAGACAGGCATAATTAGATGTTTCCATTGTTTCTCAAAATGTTTGTTTAACTTATGACTTATGTTAATTATTTCAAGACAGTGATTTCAAACTTTTCTAAATGCTCATCAATTTAAGATTTCGCGTATTACGTAGAATAATGTGAGTCATAGTAAGCCAGGCCAAGGGTTCGCTTGGGGATCAGAAATGGTTCTTGAGTGCCGGTCACATCTAGGGTGTAGGATCGGGTGGTGACAAACTTTGTATCAGAGCACAGTATTCAAGAGCCCTAGGGTATCTATGAAGCCATGCATGTAGAGTCTTTCTTATCGATGTGAAGCGCACCACATCTATAGTTAGGAGGCTATGGCATTTAGGAAATATTTCACATTATTTTTACTTCTTTTCGTGGGATATAGTTTAACTCTATGAAAGTTATTTCTAATTTGTGCTTATGCGTATCTTTTTAGATCATTTCTCCATGAAGAGTTGTTTGAGGATGTCCTACTAGAAGGAATGTGAATCCTCAAGGTCAAAAAGATCCCTATGCACCAGAAGTGCAACTCCCTCAGGGAAATGTCACCAATGCTAAATTCAGGAATGCAATTCAGATGTTGATTCAAGTTGTGACAACACAGGTTGGTCTCCAAGGAGTCGGCCATCAGAATTGGAATGATGCATCTAGAGTCCGAGAATTTCTAAGAATGAGTCTCCCGGAGTTCACTGGGTTGAAGCTCAATGAGGTTCTATAAAACTTTGTGGATGAACTTTAGAAGGTGTTTGAGGTCATGCATGTTGTTGATGTTGAGCGTGTAGAGATGGCTGGATACCAGCTCAAGTGTATTGCTAGGATATAGTATGATTAGTGGAAGAATAAAAAGGCAGAGGGGCCCCAATTTTGAGTTAGGTTGTGTTTGAAGATGCTTTCTTGGGGAGGTTCGTTCCCCAAGAGATAAGGGAAGCAAAAGTAAGAGAGTTCCTTAATCTGAAGTAGGAGTCTACAAGTGTACTAGAGTACAACCTCACGTTCACTCAACTATCCCGCTATGCTCCAAAGATGGTGGTAACAACCTCAAGTTCACTCAAATTCATTTTTAAAAAAGTATGCCCAATTATTTAGAGATTTTCTTGAATAAAATATTTTTTTTCTTGGTAACAACTGTAAAAAATTACCATAACCATCAAGAACAATTACAACCTAAAGAGCACCTATTTTCTGATAACAGAACTTAGGCCTCCGACAAAACTATAAAACTAATTATATATTAAATGTTGAATAAACTGCCTACTATTTTGTGCTTTTTTGAACTGTACAGTAAATTTACCCTCTCTGTGATCTCCTTCTTTATTAGTTGAACTACCTCAGCTGTATGTATCTGCTTACCTTTATATTTCTTCCAATTCCTAGCACACCATGTATGATAGAGGACTGCTCCACCTATAGCTTCCATAATTTCCTTCTTTGCTTTATTCCAGTGTTTCCTCCTAATGCTATCCAAAGTCTTGATGATTCCGGCATTCTACAGTGTTGTACATGTCCATTGAATCATCTATTGTCATACAATGGATGTCCATTTACACTTATCAAATAGATGGACATTGGTCTCTATTGCTTTCTCATCACATAGACAACAATCAGTGTTATCAACTTGAATGATTAGTTTCAACTTCCTCTCCTGAGTGAGTAACCTTCCATGGACAACCAACCACACCATAAATCTATGATTTGGTAGAGCCAACGACGTCTAGATGAGTCCAACATTCCTTATTTGTGGTTTGTGGCCTATTATTGCTAAGTAACTTTTGGTGATAGAATAGATGTTAGATTGTGTCAACTTGTATATGTCTTGTGTGTACCAACCCTGCATTTGAACTTGATTGCATTTATTCTCTTCCAGTACCACCTGCAGTCTAATGGTGCCTTGTGAGTCCATATAGAAGTATCAACCTTTATATATATTCCATGGACCCATTAAACCCACAATGACTCCTTATTTTCGATGATTTGCCATATCAATTGACCCACTGAGGCAATATTCCAATAGCTACTGCCTTTTATATTTATACCACCTTGTCTCTTTGGAAAGCAAACTTTCTCCCACGACCCCAAAGCTATCTTACTCTTATCAGCACTACTACCCCACAGGAAATTCCTGCATATCTTATCCACTTCCTTGAGAATGCTTTGGGGTAATATCAACACTGCCCCCCAGAAACTATGGATTGAAAATAGTACAACATTAATCACTTGTAGCCTACCAGCATAGGAGAGCTGCCTTGAGTAAGTTACAATGATTCTTTGAGTAAGCTTGTCAAATAGAGAATAATATGCCAGTTTTTGTCCATTTCTTTGGTGAAAGAAGTAGGCCAAGGTACTTGATTTTATACATTGTAACAACACACAATCACGATCTATCGTCCCAAGGGTGATTCTAAGTCTATTTTAGCATGCAATTTCATCAAATATCAACCCAAGGTCAAGACCCAATTCCCGACTTTCTATAATCAACAGTGAATCAGAATTCAAAGTGAAGGGAAAGTCGATTACCTTACAAGCAATGGAAATGGGGTGATAGTGTGACGACTATACGCTTCCACTACTACTAACTTGCCTTTGTGCACTGAACCCGGACACCGGACCTCTTGGGGCAATTGGGAATGAGTGGGTTTGGGAGAGAAAAAGTGATTGGGAATATGGGGGGAAGAATGTGGAGTGAGTTATGGGGAAGTTATGGTAAAATGGAGGGATTTTAGTGATTGAGGGTGTTTAGAATCGGTTAGGAGGGAAATGGGGGAAGTGGGAAGTGATTTGAACAAGAGGGCATTTATTTTAAATGAAGTCCGGGTCGGGTCGGGCAAGCTAGGGTTTGGACCCACAAGACCACATCCACGGTCTGTGGGTCGATCTACGATCAGTAGATGGGGACCGTAGATCACATTCAGACTTAGAAAGTTCAGAATCCTTACCTGGGATCTACAGACACCATTCATGGTCTGTGGAATGAACCATGGACAGTCGATGGGGTCCATAGACCTCTGCACCAAACTTTTTCTACAGATTTTGCCTTGCGCTCCTGCACATGTAACAACCATTAGGCCTTTCTTTTTACATTTTCTGGACACTTTTTAGACACAGACACTATGCTATATCTAGCCAACACTAAAACAAAAATAAAACACCTATCTAAATGAGTACAGAGAGGCAAATAAACAAAGAAAACTACTACATGGAAAACAAGAACCAATTGTTGGCTAGATTGTACATCTTGGGTTGCCTCCCAAGCAGCGCTTGATTTAACGTCGCGGCACGATGCAGGCCTCTTGATTACTCAGACTTCATCAAGATAGTAGGCCTCAACAACTTCTTGCACACTTTCTGCATTTCCCAGATAGATCTTGATCCTTTGCCCGTTTACCATGAACATGTTCCTTCACTGTGTTCAAGCTCAACCGCTCCTTGGGGGAGTACTTTTGTGAGAAAAAATGTCCCGATCCATTTAGACTTGAGTTTTCCCAGAAACAAGCGCAACCTAGAGTTGAATAGGAGCACAAGATCACCCACAACAAATTCTCGCTTTTTAATTCTTTGATCATGATACCTCTTCATCTTCTCTTTATACAAGGCTGAACTTTCATAAGCTTTTAGGCGAAACTCATCAAGCATATTCAAGTCATTCATTCTCTGATTAGATGTGGTGCCCCAATCCAAATTTAGCTTCTTCATCGCCCACATTGCCTTATGCTCTAACTCTACCGGTAAATGGCAAGACTTCCCATATACAAGTTGGTAAGGAGACATACCTATGGGATTCTTGTATGCAGTGCTATAGGCCCATAGAGCATCATCAAGCTTCCTTGACCAATCCGTTCTATTAGCATTCACAGTCTTCGCCAAAATCTGTTTGATCTCTCTGTTGGACACTTCAACTTGCCCACTAGTCTGCGGATGGTAAGGAGTGGCTACATTATGGCAGTCACCATATTTCTCAAGTAGCGCCTTGAACAACTTATTACAAAAGTGGAAACATCCTTCACTGATAATCGCCCTCGGTGTACCAAATCTAGAGAAGATATTCTTTTTCAAGAATGCGGTGACACTTTTACCTTCATTGTTGGGGAGCGTAACTGCTTCCACCCACTTTGACACATAATCAACTGCAACAAGAATATACTTCATCCCATGTGAACTCACAAATGGACCCATAAAATCAATGCCCCATACATCAAACAACTCTATCACCAATTAGGATTCATAGGAAGCTCTTGCCTTTTTGAAATCCCTTTTTCTCTTTGGCAACGGTCACAATACTTGGCGAAATCATGAGCATCTTGGTGGATGGTAGGCCAGTAGTACCCACACTTCAAGATCTTATGCGTAGTCTGAATATCACTATGATGCCCACCAACAGGCGATGAATGGCACGCCTCGAGTACACTCAACATCTCAACCTTGGGCACACAGCGACGAATAATCCCATCAGCACAACTCCGATACAAGTAAGGCTCATCCCAAAAGAATTTCTTCACATCATGCATAAGAATTTTCCTTTGGTGAAAAGACAAATTTGGGGGCACCAAATCGCTTGCCAAATAATTAGCAAAGTCTGCGAACCAAGGAATCAGATCATGAGAAGCAGGCAATACCTGTTCATCTGAAAAAGCATCATTAATTTCGGCCCTATCACCAAGCTTTAGCATAGCCTCTTCCTCTAATCTGGACAAGTGATCAGCAACTTGATTTTCAGTCCCCTTTCTATCTTTCACCACAAAATCAAGCTCCTGCAGCAACAATACCAATCTAATCAACCTCGATTTTGCATCCTTCTTCGCCATCAAATACCTCAATGCAGAATGGTTAGTATGCACTATGACCTTAGTACCAAGCAAGTAGGATCAAAATTTCTCGAATGTGAAAACCACCACAAGAAGCTCTTGTTTAGTCACAGTATAATTTTTTTGGGCCACATTTAGAGCTTTGCTAGCATAGTAAATAGGATGGAGAATCTTCTCCCGCCTCTGTCCTAATACCACACCAAGCACCACTCCACTTGCATCACACATTACCTCAAACGGTTGTCCCCAATTCGGTGAAATAATGATAGGTGCAGTAAATAACTTCTCCTTCAACTCTCCAAATTCTCTCAGACAAGCATCATCAAAATCAAATTTATACTCCTTTTTGAGCAATTTGCACAATGGATGTGCAATTTTAGAGAAGTCCTTGATGAACCTCCTATAGAAACATGCATGCCCAAGAAAACTTCTAACACCTTGTATAGAGATATATGGTGGAAGATTTTCTATTACCTCAACTTTAGCTCTATTAACCTCAATGCCCTTCTTAAAAATCCTATGACCCAGAACTATCCCTTCTTTCACCATAAAGTGGTACTTCTCCCAATTTAGCACCAGATTGCAGTCTTCACACCTTTTAAGCGCCTCGGCCAAATGATCCAAACATCGATCAAAAGAGTCACCTACCACAGATAAATCATCCATAAATACCTTAATAGTGTCCTCCACCATATCAGAGAATATCAACATGATACAATGATGGAAGGTTGCTGGAGCATTGCACAACCCAAATGGCATCCGTTTGAAGGCGAAAGTCCCATAAGGGCAAGTGAAGGTGGTCTTCTCTTGATCTTCCAAAGCTATAGAAATCTGATTGTAGCTCGAATAACCATCAAGAAAACAAACCAACCCTTACCTGCAAGTCTATCCAGCATCTGATCCATGAATAGCATAGGAAAATGGTCATTTTCTATCCAAGCATTTAACTTCTGGTAGTCTATGCAGACTCTCCATCCATTCACGGGCCGCATCGGAACAAGCTCGTTTCTATCATTAGGAACCACAGTAATCCCACCTTTATTGGGCACACACTGAACAGGACACACCCAACTTCTATCTGCAATGGGATAAATAACTTCGGCATCCAACCACTTGATGATCTCATTTTTAACTACCTCTTTCATAGGTGGATTTAATCTTCTCTGGTGCTCAATACTAGGCTTATGATCTGGCATGAGTTGGATTTTATGAGAACAGATACTAGGAGGGATCCCAATAATGTCTGCAATAGTCCACCTAATGGCTCGCTTGAACCTCTTTAACACAGAAATCAAAGCCTTAACTTGTCGCCCATTAATTCCTGCCGCAATGATGACCGTTAAAGTATCCTCTCTTCCCAAAAATACATACCTCAAATGTGATGGTAGAGCTTTAAACTCCAATTTTGGTGCCTCCTCAACAGACAGTCTTGCGGGTGGGGACTCACGATTTTTCATGTCTAACTCCAACTTCTTTGGTTTCGAAAGATATTCACACCTATCAAGTGCGGCGACCAACTCATCATACTCTTCAATACCATCACTATCAAAGTTCATCATAACCGTTGTTAGTGCTTCAACACCCAATCTCTCTTCAATCTGCACCTCAGACCCACTCTCAACTCTATATGTTATCGCTGATACCGTTTAGAGCTCACTACTCTACTTCATGGACCTACAGATATTGAAAGTTGCCTCTTCATTATTCAGTCTGAACTTCATCTTCCCATTTTCCATATCAACCAAGGCACGCCCAGTGGCAAGAAATGGTCTCCCAAGAATAATGGGAACCTCAAAATCAACCTCACAGTCAAGAATCACAAAATCCACCGGAAAGATGAACGACTCCACTTTCACTAATACATCATGGAGCACACCAATGGGCCTCTTCACAGTTCTATCGGCCATGAGCAACCGCATCACAGTCGGTTTTGGATCTCCTAGACCCAACTTCTTATAAATAGACAATGGCATCAGATTATTACTAGCACCAAGATCACACAACGCCTTAGCAAAATGCAACAACCCGATGGTACAAGGAATAGTGAAGGCACCAGGATCCTCTTTTTTTCTGCATAAGGGACCTTATAGCAATAGCACTACAATGTTGCAATCTATCATCATCTTCGAAGCTCACTAGCCTCTTCTTTGTCACCATATCCTTCATAAATTTTGCATACCTAGGCATTTCCTCCAAAGCTTCTATCAACGGAACATAGATTGAAAGTTGTTTCAACATGCTAATAAACCTGCGGTATTTGCCTTCTTCAGTCTTCTTCACTAACCTCTGTGGAAAGGGAGGTGGAGGTCTAGGTATGGGGACAACTTTATGAGTTACCTCCGCTTCTTTCTCTATCGCATTCTCGGACACTCCACTTACCTCGACCACATCATCATCTTTACTAGTCTCAATTTCCAACCTAGATGGCATAGGTGGATCAATGGTTTGCTTACCCCCTCGAGTAGTGACTGCCATACAATGTCCATCATACTTTGGATATTAGATGGTGTTGCTAGGAAGAGTGTCAGGTTGACGTAGGTTTACTGTAGTAGACAACTGAGTCATCTACTGCTCAAGATGCTTAATTAACACTGCATGGGCATCAACTTTTTTACCAATACCAGACAAGTCATTTCGCATCTTCTTCACATTCTCATCAGTTGCATCAAACCTCGTCATCATCTTATGCATCATATCCTCAATACGTGAAATATTACGTCCAGCTTCCCTAGTACCAGATTCCCGATTTTGAGGAGGAACATAAGGTCCAACCTGATCGTTTTTATTGCCATAGTTGTTTCGGTTGTAGTTGTTGTCGCGATTGTAGCTCACATCCTGGACATATTGACCCTCTCGATTGTAGTTGCCATAGTTCCGACCTTGGTTTTCTTGACCTTGGTGCCAATTATCAATATTGGAACCTTGGGCGTTTAGTTGGAAACCCCCTGTCTGATCATTCACCGCATAAGTATCTTCTTCATAGTAACACTCCTCAATCGGTAGTGGATCTTTAGTCAAATAATTCACAATATTTACCTTCTCCGCACCTCCGCTCACATGCTTCAACATTAACCCTAGTTCGGTCCTCATCTGAGCCATCTCCTCACGAATTTCAACTGTCGACTGGTTGTTTGTAGCTTGAACGGCAAACGTGTTCCTCCCAGTATCCGACTTTCTAGTGCTCCAAGCTTTATTGTTCCAAGAGATCTTCTCTAGTTTCTCCACAATCTGCTCAAAAGTGCACTCACCATATGAACATCCAGTGATAGTATCAAGCACTACCTTACTATTGTCATCTTGACCTCGGTAGAAATACTCCTTTAGTGATTCATCATCAATACGGTGATTCGGAACACCTCTTATGAAGGCAGTGAACTTGTCCCAGGAACTACTCATAGACTCTCCAGGTAGTGCTACAAAATTATTGAGTTTATCTTTGTGGTTCAACTTCTTTGACACTGGAAAGAATCTTGCTAGGAACACCTCAGTCAATTGGTCCCATGTATAGATTGAGTTATAAGGAAACTCAGTAAACCACACAGCAGCATCGTTGGTCAATGATAGAGGGAATACTCGCAATCCAATGACATGCATGTCCAAGTCCGGTCGACCCACACAACTTTTGCAAACACTCCTTAGCTTGGCTACGTGAGAATGTGGATCCTCTGATACCGAACCTGCAAACAAACTCCTTGATGTAAGCATCTGCATCAAACTGCTAGTCACCACAAATGTATGACCCTGAGGTAGAAGAGGTAGGACAAGAGGTCCGTCAGATTCAGCAGCATTAAAGTTGACCCTGTAGTTATCACATAGTCTTGGCCCTGGTGGATTCGGTACCCTCATTGCATCTCTCAGTAGATTCTCAGCTTGAATCTGATTATTCTGGTTACCAACCCTCGGAGGCTGCAAATCAACACCAACACCATCACCTAACTCTCCTCCGATAGGATTAACTGGAACTCCTTGATTATTCATTCTCCGCAAATTTCTGTTCAGTTCTGGATCGTAGGGAGTAAGTGGTTCTCCTTGATTCCGTATACTTGGCATACACTAGAGTAGGAACCTAAGAGAGACAAAAACAAAAGAAAAAAGTAAAATTAGGAAATAATTGACTAAAGTTCAATAATGTAGTTAAACTTAATCTAAAAGCCTTATTCCCCAGCAGCGGCGCCAAAATTTGATACGCTCAAATTACACCTCCCTAAAGAAGCGTAAGCGATTGTTATCAAGTAAAGAACCCAACTTGGAGGTTGGGGTCGATCCCACGAGGAATATGGTTTAGACTGAAACTTAATTGACAATTATATTCGTTTAGTCAATGTACTTCCGAAATCAAGTAATTAAAGGGGGGGAATTTATGAAACAATTTCTGAAAGTTATGTAAGTATTCAGTGAGAAAGATTCAAACTTTAGTTGTTATCAAGATGAGAAAGTAACTAGGGTGTACGTGTTCCCCATAAGCTCATAACGTGGTAATCCTAGTAATAGCAATCATTTCCTAGTGTATTACATGCAAAGTCATAAGTTAGGTATCTCTAATTCCTTGGTACGGCAACTAGAGAATTTCACCCCACACCTTGGTCCGGCTACGTGTGTATAATTTACTAACCCTTACCTTTACCTCATATTAGACATCACATCGATGTATGGCTTAGTTTTCACCCTCGCACCAATCGACATTAGACTATTAGATAGTATCACACTAAATCTGTGTTGATAACTCTTTTCTTATTAACTACCTCTTTGGTTCGGCAAATAGCAACAAGGCGAGTTCTAACGTGTGCACTCGTTAAAAAGACTTCTAAACGAAAGAATTATCAATGCATGCAACAACACTATTCAAGAATTGCTTAGTTACTATTCATACTTTGTTAATCGATCATGGTTCCCACAACCCTAGTTGTGGATTTAGTTACCTATATTAGCAAGAACACAATTCATATTTTTAGAAGAAGAAATCATAAACTTACGTAATGAGAATGATAAACCCAGAATTTCAACTTGAACTTCCAAACCAAAATCTTCGAAAATGAACTTTGGAAATTAAGAATTGCTAAAGTTGCAAGTTAATCTCCTAAGTCAAGAACTAGAATAAATGTAATTATGTCTAACCCCCCAAATACGAGGTTTACATGCCCTGTATATAGAAAAACAAGTCCTAACTAAAAAGGAAACAAAATAAGGAAATAATGTTTCAGGACGCGATTTTGATCTACGACACTGACCTATGGACCGTGGATTGATCTACGGTCCATAGGTCCCATCCGTGGCTCAGGACTTAGGCAATTTTCCAATCTTCAAAATCTCCACTTCTCTGAATCAATCGACGGATCCACAGTACGGACCGTGGATTGATCTATGGTCTGTATCCTCCTTCGCAGATCCATACTTAGAATCTTCAAAATTAGGTACTGGAACCCCTCTCTGAATGATTTGACAAAACAGCAGTACGGCCCGTAGGTCGATCTACGGTCCGTGGTTCCACACTTAGTCAAGAATTCCTTGATTTTCCTTCAAGCCCTGCCTGCCCTTCTACGGAGCGTGAATGGACGTACGGTCCATAGATCACCTCTGTAGATGCCCTTTTTCTGTACATCCTTCAGTTGTGTCTCTCAGTTTCCACGTCTGAACATATTTCCCACAAACATGATAAAAATGCATTAAAACCAATAAAAATAGCCCTATACACACACAACTCTTTAAGTGAAATGTATTAAAAATACCGTAAACCTCACGGTATATCAGAGATCCGACATCTATAATACCTTTGAAGGCTTGGGAGTTAAAGAGAATCTTTCTTATGAAGAAGTGCGGTTGGGATTTTAGACCGACAAGTCAAGAAGTTGAGAAACAAGGAAGTTACTTCCGTGAAAGTGTTGTGGAGGAATCAATTAGTTGAGGGTGCTACTTAGGAGGCCGAGGCCGATATGATGTCCCGATATCCTCATCTCTTTCCTTCTACTCCTACTCTAGCTTAAGGTAATGAGTTCCTCATGGTTTATTCCTTGTTTTGGAGTTATGTGTCTTAAATGTTTCCATGATTTCCTTATTTATTCATGTTCATGAAAAACTTAAGTTTTGAAAGAAAATGAGTTTACATGATTGATTTTTGTCATGTAGATGTGTGTTGAGTGTAAGTTGCCTATGGACTTCATGAGATGATATGTTGAACATGTTTAGCTTCGAGTTGATGTTTCCTCCTCAGATATATGCATTTGAGTATGAGTTGCATACTTTGTGATATGATGATGAGAGCACGCTTTAGCTTGGAGTCGAAATTTTCCTCCTCGGATATGTGCATTATGATATTTTTATTCATGTTGGGCTGCTAGTTCCTATCTTCCTTATGATGTTTTAAATATGTCCTAGCTTGGAATCGATATTCCTCCTTGGTTGTGTGCATTTTGATAAGGTTGCATGCATGATGGGTTGCTAGTTTAGAGTCAGTTTTCCTCTAAGTGATGTCTAGAATCTCATTTAA
>JAJONS010050272.1:0-13753 GCA_029582315.1 Solanum tarnii x Solanum tuberosum
TGTCTAACCCCCAAAAATGAGGTTTACATGTCCTATTTATAGAAAACAAATCCTAAATTAAAAGGGAAACAAATTAAGGAAAGTTTGTTCAGGTACGCATTTTCAATCCACGAGACTGACTTACGGACCGTCGATGGATCTACGGTCCGTAAGTCCCTTCCGTCAGCCAGGACTTAGAAAATATTTCTGCTTCCAAAAAATTAGCTTCTCTGAAGCAAACGACGGACTAACAGTACGGACCGTAGATTGATCTACGGTCCGTCAATCCCCTCCGTAGCTCCATACTTAGAATCTTCAAAAATCAGGTACTGGAACCCTCGCAGTATCATTCTACGGATCAACAGTACGGTCCGTAAATCACTCTACGGATCGTCAATGGACACCGTGGTTCCATACTTGGTCAGATTTCCCTGATTTGTCCTCAATCCCATGCCTGTTGATCTACGGTCATCACCTACGGACCGTGAATGGACCTACGGTCCGTAGATCACTTCCGTGAATGCCCTGTTTCTACATTTCTTGCATCTGTCTCTATACTTCCGCGCCTGAACACCTTTCCTGCAAAACATGATAAAAACACATAAAAACCAATATAAAAAGGCCCTAGACACACACAACTTGTAGGTGAAATGTATTAGAAATACCGTAAACTCGCGGTATATCATATATAGGATCTCTAATAAATGGCAAAATGGCATAGTATTGGGTTAGAATAATTAGAAGAATACCTAAAAGCCCTCTAATAAAAATTACGAACCGTTCTAGTCGGTCATTGGTGGGTTCAGAGAATACCAAGTTTGGACCCCCAATGACGGGACCCATGTACGATTTGTGGGTCCACCTACGGGTCGTACACCTTCACTGTGGATTCCTTTTTTTAATCGTAAAATCTCTCTATGTTTTGGACTCACTTACGAGACCTACATATGTCTCGTACATTGGAAAATGGGCCATCATGGTGAACCGTATGAAATTACTGAAGCTTTGACAGTTTAGAAATAATTGGACTAGCAACCACGGGCCTACCTATGGACTGTGTGTCAGACCACGGACCGTTGGTGGCTCCATTGGTACTGGCACCAAATCCTGGAAAGCTATAATTTTTTTCATCTTTATGAATCTGAGGTGTTACATTATCTCCCCCTTGGGAGCATTTGTCCTCGAATGAGATTCAAGACATCATAAGGTGCGTAGGAACTTAACCTAATATCCCAACATGAATGCAATCACATAAATGCACATATCCGGGGAGAAAACATCAATTCCAAGCCAAAGCATGATCAAAACATCATAAAATGAAGTATATATGCAAATCATACTCAAATGCACATAAACCTAAAGAAATCAATCAAGTTAACTCTTTTTCTAAATATTTAAGTTCTTCGTGAATATGTATAAATGAGGAAATGATGGGAATATCTAAGACATATGACACCAAAAGAGTAAACCATGAGAAACTAAATACCTCAAGCTAGAGTAGGGACAAAAGGAAAGAGATGAGGATAACGGGACATTATATCAACCTCGGCCTCCTAAGTAGCACCTTCAACTAACTGATTCCTCCATATAATCTTCACGAGAGGAACTTCTTTGTTTCTCAATTTCTTAACTTGTCGATCTAAAATCTCAACCAAAATTTCCTCATCAGAAAGATTCTCATTAACTACCAAACCTTCTAAGGGAACTATAGATGTCGGATCTCCAACTCATTTCATCAATAAAGATACATTGAAAATCGGATGCACTGATGCCAAATCATTAGGAAAATCCAGTTTTTAAGCGACCTTACCAATTCACCTCAAAATCTAATATGGGCCCACATAGCGGGGACTAAGCTTCCCTTTCTTCCCAAATCTCATTACAGCCTTTATGGGTGAAATTTTCAAGTAGAACCAATCATTTACATCAAACTCCAGATCTCTTCTTCTAACATCAGCATAGGACTTTTGTCAACTTTGAGTCATTTTCAACTCGTTCTCTAATAAGATGAACTTTATCCATAGTCTCATGTACCAATTTGGGACCTATCAAGGCAACTCCACCCACTTGAAACTAACTTATAAAAGATCTATACCTTCTGCCATATAGAGTCTCAAATGGAGCCCTACTAATGCTTGAGTGATAGCTATTATGATACGCAAATTCAATCAAAGGCAATTGATCATCCCAATTACCCTTGAAGTCAATTACACATGCTCTCTACATATCTTTTAAAGTTTGAATTGTACGCTCCGCTTGCCTATCAGTTTGTGTATAGGTCCTACTAATATTAACACGAGTACCAACACCCTTTTGAAAATATTTCCAAAACTGAGAAGCAATTTAGGTACCAGGATCGGAGATAATGGATAAGGGCACTGCATGCAACCTAACCAATTATCTTAAGTGCAACTTGGCACAATCCTCTCCCTAATAAAAAATCTTGATGGTAATATAATGAGTTGATTTCGTCAGTCAATCTACACTAACCCAAATTGAGTCATGTTGTTGCCGAGTGCATGGTAAACAAACAATGAAGTCCATATTCACATACTCCCACTTAAAAGTAGGAATGCTAATATCTTGAGATAAACCTCTCGACTTTTGATACGCAACTTTCAATTGTTGACAATTAGGACACTTAGCCACAAATTCCACAATATCCTTCTTCATTCCATTCCACACATAGACCTCTCGCAAGTCATGGTACAACTTGGTGGCTCTTGGGTTAATGGAATATCAAGAACTATGGGTATCTTAAAAGATTTTCCCTCTTAGGTCATCTACATTAGGAAAACACAAATGACCTTGATATGGAACCACACCATCTCCCCTATGGGAGAAAGCCTCTGAGGACTTTTTAAGCACCATTTCCTTTAATTCCACCAATGTCGGATCAAACCTTGCTTGGCTTTCACATTAGCCACAAAAGATGACTTTGAACCATTGTGAACCATAACCCCATCTTTGTTAGAGGTGAACTAACCAAACACCCAATCGGGCCAATCTATGAACATCTCTAACCAACTCCTTCTTATCATCCTCAATATCAGCAACACTATCCATGGATAACCGACTAAGATCATCTACCACCACTTTTGATTTACGGGGGTGATAAAGAACACTCATATCATAATCCTTTAATAACTCAAACCACCCCCTTTGGTGAAAATTTAGACCTTTCTGTTTAAACATATATTGCAAACTCTTGTGGTCGTTAAAAAAATTTACATGAACGTCGTATAGGTAATGCCTTCAAATCTTTAGAGCAAACAAAACCGCTACTAGTTCAAGGTCATGGATAGGATAATTATTTTCATGAGTCTTAAGTTCTCTTAAGGACTAGGCAATGACTTTCCCCTTTTGCATAAGGACACATTTTAAGCCAATCCTCGAAGCATCACAATAAACCATAAAACCATCAGTTCCTTCTGGTAAAGTCACACCGGAGCGAAAGTAAGTCTATCCTTTAATTCTTGGAAACTCTTTTCGCACACTTCAGACCATATGAACTTAACCTTCTTTTGGGTCGATGCCGTCAATGGAGAGATAATTGAAGAAAACCCCTCAACAAACCTTCTATAGTAACCAGCCAAACCTAAGAAGTTTCTAATATTCGAAGGGGATAGAGGTCTAGGCCATCTTTTGAGCGCATGTGTCACGACCCATAGTGGTACCCTAGGTGTAACATGGCATATAGAACCTCGAAGGACTCCATACAAGCCACTTAGTTCTCATAACATAAGAAATAGAACAAAAGTAAAACAATAGTCCAAGTCTAAATCATTTTATAAAATGAGAAACAGAAGTCTAAACTTATCTCTCTTCATAACCATCCAATAATTTCACGACCCGGGGTATCCCATAGATGTAACAAGGCGTATAAGACCCCGAGAGGCCTCATAAAAGCTACTTAGCATAACATAACATAAGATAATAGAATTTAGCGGAAATTAAAAACATTTTCAATAACATCAAAGTCTTTTGAAAAATGAGTGGAAGTCTAATACACTTGTCTCAAACCATCTAAAACATAAATATCTTTGGGACGCAGCCCATACAATTGTTCTAAACATAAAATGAAAGACATAAAGAAATGGTAGCTATATCTTCGAATGCTATGTGGACTCGCCAATCTTCAATCCTTTCTTCTACTAAGATCGTAGACACGAGGATGAAAGTCTATATAGCCGGACCCTACATTTGATAAGAATGTAGGCAAGAGTATGTATTAGTACAAAATGTACTATATATGATAGCTAGCATAAATCATCAACATAGGCATAACATAAGCATTAGTCAACAAAAGACATAGGTCATAAGCATAAGAGATAACAACATAGTCATAGGCATAATCAATGCACATATAATATCATAATGTAAGAGGAACACCTCTCATGTAACCTCAAATTATCCTCAACTAGGACTTGGGTAGTTCACCTCTAGTCATTCAAATCAAGGAAGGCAACTGTAGCAACAATCCAAGCTAATCATACATCATACAAGCAAATCTCATATTAGAGCATACTTACGATACTTCCTTAAAGTAACCTTGCTTCATCATAAGAATGCTACTTTGATTAGGGACTAGTCCCTCTTTAGCTATCTCTACTATTCATGGAAGAATACTTATTTACTAGTCCAAGGCAAGTCATCACACATGAATGGCTATGATTTACCAATTTAAGGCTATCCATGAGATCTACTACTAAAGCTACCATGAATGGTCTTGTCTTACCAAGTCAAGCTATTCATGAAGGGATCTCATATCACAACTTCAAGCTATAATAGTCAAACATGGTTTGATTAATTTTATTGAGAAAACTTTTCAACCTAGTATCATTCTAAGTGAGGAAACCTTTCACATTACTGTATGCATACATTCATAAGGTAGATCATGTGGGTAAAGTCCTTCCACAACAATTTTATCTAATAATCTACCGTTATCACATAAGCTTCACTCTCAAGGCTCTACCAATCATAATTCATCATATTAGCTTTACTCTCAAATCCCTAACAATCATAAATCCTAACAACATGCCTTACTTTCAAAGCAATACTTCTCATAATCATCACTAATGCCTAGATCTCAATACATTCTAATCACATGCTTCACTTTTCAAGCAATTCAAATCATATATCATTATATAGGCTCAATCTCAAGCACTACTAATCATGATTCATCATTTATACTTTAATCCAATTCAATTCATGTTTATATGATTTACTCTCAAGCAATCTACAATATATTTCATCAATACTAGAATATTATCTCTAAATCCTCAATTTTCCTTCTATGGCATAAAACTCATTTACATCTATTTCACCTTTCTAGACATGGGTCAGGCATGGGTACATGCATTTCATCCTAAAAAAATGATTTACTATCAATTCAATCATAAACATTCATTATCCACTCAATTAGATCAACATTCATCAATACCCACAACATAGGAACAAACCCTAACTCAAATTGGGGATTTCATCTTCATGGATGAAAGGAGTCCATGGATAAAAAGCTATCTTACCTTGATTACAAAGCCCACAAATGCTTGAGGAAATGGAGATTTTTTCTTGACCCTAGCTCCAACTCTATCTTCTTCTCAAGTTCTAGAGAGAGAAATATTTGAGAGGATGAACTTTGGGATTCTTTTGGGTTTTGGAAATAATGTCTTCAATGGGGAGTTTAAAGGGTTAAAATCACTTATATAGGGGTCCTAGGCTTATGTCACGACCCAAGGGTACAACCTAGATGTAACAAGGCACATAGAACCCCAAAATGGCCCATGTAAGCCACTTAGCATATCATAACATAAGAATAGAACAATAAAGAACAATAAAGAGTAAAAATGCATTTCAAGTCCAAAATTTTCATAAGGGAAAGAGAAAGTCTAGACTTGTCTTAATTAGCCATCTATTACAATACTTGAATCAAATAGAGTCATAGCCCATACAACATAATCCGAAAGTCAAATACAAGAACGAAACTACTAAATGAATATATCCTTCCTCAAATTATAAGGACTCACCAACAATCAAGGAGAAATGAGCAAATCCAAGCTTTAGCCACAATGATAACCACCTTAAGAACCAGACCCTACACTTGGGGAGAATGTAAGAAAATATGGGTTAGTACAAAAATGCACTTAGTATGATAGCCATGCATAAAATCATGAAAACATGATAAAAGGGACATTTTAGTTGAATGCATGTGATTTACTAAGTTAAAGCATTCTTTTGAAGATAATGGAAAAGCATAAGTCATAAGTCATAAGCATAATCAACTCATAGATCATCATGTCATAAGAGAAACATATCATACATACCATCAAAGCATACTTGTGCAATACATGATTAAGATCTGATAATCTCACCCATACTAAGTATAGCCTCGTGAGTAACTATAACTCATCATTCATACTCTTTTTCATACTATTATCATAATGGGGAACAATCCTTAACCAACATATACCATGTGAGCTTACCATGGAATCCGGTGTCAACCCCAAATAGAAATAGGGTTGTCCTACTTGCCTAACTCATTTCGACATGAGAAGCATTTTGGGTTTGGGTGGTTACTATAAGAGGTTTGCTGAAGGATTTTTCTCTATTGTTTCTCCGTTGACGGCTTTGACTCAAAAAAGGCCAAGTTTGATTGGTTGGAGGCTTGTGAGAAAAGCTTCCAAGAGTAGAAAGATAGACTTTTTTCCGCTCCGATGTTGACCTTACCGGAGGGTACGGATGGTTTTGTGGTATATTTTGACGCCTCTAGAGCTGGGTTGGGATGTATCCTCATGCAAAATTGTAAAGTTATCGCCTATTCTTCAAGGCAACTTAAAATCCATGAGAAGAATTATCCGACCCATGATTTTGAATTAGTGGCGGTTGTATTTGCCTTGAAAATATGGAGACATTACTTGTATGGGGGTCCATGTGGATGTTTTCACGGATCACAAGAGTCTTCAATATGTGTTTGGTCAAAAGGACTTGAATCTTCATCAACGAAGGTGGTTAGAACTCTTGAACTATTGAAGGATTATGAGATAAGCCATGTATGGTAGGAGATAAGTGTCCTTCCAATCAACATTTGTTTCAGCTCACTCAAGATCAAAAAGGTCTTTTCAAGGATTGTAATGGGGTTGAGTGCAAAGGTATGGTCATTTAGGATCAGTGACTTTCATTCTCATGAAATGTGGTTTACACAACACTTCCTTTCCTTTTTCTTCACCATTTTCATTAGTGCTCATAAGTCATCATATTATTCTTTTTTTTATATGGAGGGGTTCCATTTTCTTCAAAACCATGGGTAGGAGGGACTTTCTTGCACTTTCCCTTTACTTTTCACCACACCCTAACTTAGGCTTTTGGCCTAAGTTGGCTATTCAAACTAACCACAACTTCATAAGGATTATGGGTGATGGATTAAGAAAGGTCTAGTTTTCATCAAATTTTCTTCCAAGGAAAGGTAAGGCTTAAGGGGTGTTCAAGAGAGAATCACACACTCACAAGGTAGGTCACAAAAAAGGTATATGTCAAATTGGTTAACAATCTTCGAAGTTGCCTAAGATCATATCAAGAGATAGCATCACTTAGTTGATAGGACCAACGGGGTAAATTCTAGGATCTATCATGCATAGTTCACATGTAAGCTCACCACACTAGGCATTGATACTACAAGTTAAACAAGACTCCACACTGCCGCTAGTGTTCAATGATCATCACAAGAGAATCAATTTGATACAAGGCTAGTCATAACGAGAGGCAAAGAGTTCACATATTGTCTATGCAACTTCATTTGGCCTCATCGTAGTCGTGCATTCATGTTCGTTTGATTGTAAGCACTATTAAAGTCATCCGTAATGATCGAAACCGAGAATAAAATTTTGCAAAAGAACAGCCATGTTCAACACACAAGGGGTGGCAAATGTGCAAAAAATTCAAAAATTTTCGAAAGGGTCAAAATCATTTTGCAATGTAAAATAAAAGGAGTCATAAACTCAAACATCCACAGGAAGCAGTTTTTAAAAAAAATTTAAAATAGAACGGCCCAAATATATACACAAAACACTAACAAAAGTAACACACAAAAGGTGTGGGCCTCACCCCACCACAAATAAAAGCAATTTGTCCTCAAATGCAAATTACAAACTTCCGAAAGTACAAATAGAGAATAATGGAGAGGAAGGCAAACGATAATCCTGGTTAAGTAGAAGCCTCATCTGTCGGGGCGGCATGGTTCTTCTTGCGACTTTGGGTGTATTTATCTTTGCTGCTTCGGGTTGTAGACCTTCAACAATCTTAGCATTAAAAAGTAGGTGAGGTGGGGACATTAAGCAGACATGAGTGGTTCCTCAAACTCTCCACAACTTTTCTTGGCAGCCCAATGCGTCTAGTCTCAACTCACGTTCTCGAATGCTTCACAACCACCCTTTTGCGCTGACCAATTTAAAGTGTGATCCATGTTCCAAGCATAAATTGATAACTAGAACACTTAGGTAATGCATGAATATATGGAAATTAGTGTACAAAGACACAGTTGAAGGAATGAAAGCGTGTAAAAGTGAACAAGTTGTAGAATTTTAACCCTTTTGGCTGCAAACTGTCCAGTTTATGCTCATTCAGCGGCAGTAGTCTTGATTGTTGAGTCAGTCGGTGTTTCACCAAAAATCTGTTTAATTCACCGAGTTTTACAGAACTTCCCAAGCAAATTTGGACGTTCAAAAGGCGATAAACATCGAGGTCGCCGATATGGTTGGCGATTCGCCAATACTTTTCTGGGATTTCTGAATTTTACAGACTCCAATTTGAAGCTATCTTGAGCAAACAACGGAATTGATTCGGTGCGCTGACCTCTTTGGCGGCTCGCGACTGGACCTGTTTCTCGCCACCTAACACTTTTTCTAACACAATCTAACACTTTAACTTGTATAAATGACACACTGTTATTTTACTAATACACAAATATAAAATATTAAAGGGTTTTGGGTTGCCTCCCAAGAAGCATCTTAGTTAACGTCGAGGCACGACAAAAGTTAGCAACTATTCTTCATCCTCGGAGTCTCCTATGTTGTAATTAGGCGAGTCCTCGGTGAATGGTGGGTAATGACCTGATATCAAATGGCCAATTTGAGCATCCTGCAACTGAATGGTCATGGAGTGAGGTTGACGCTTCATTTAGTATTTCGATGTTTTCCTTCATCTCATTCAACATATTCTCTTGTGCCTCCATTTTTTTCTGAATGAGTGAAAGAGCTTTGTCATCCTACAAACCTCCCTGTTTCTTCCCATAACTACACTCTTAGAGAGAGAAGTGCTTTTATTTTCCCATGGCTTGTAATTCCAATTCCATGACTTGGTTGGATAGAGCATCCAACTGGGTGATTAGTGTGTCCCACTTAGCTTCTTTTTGGCTTCTTTGCTGGCTTCTACCATGCCATCAAGGAATTTTGCTACGACTTCATAGGCCTGGTATAGCATGCCGCCCTCGCAAAGTTGATTCGCTACATTTCTATTCTGGGGTTCAAGACCCCTATAGAAGCACTCCACTAGCGCCTTGTCTGTCATCCCATGAGATGGGCATGGTTGCAGCACCGCTTGAAACTTCAACCACATTTCCTACATTGTTTCATCCCCTACATGTTTAAATGTTAGGAGGTTGTCCCTGAGGTTCAGTAGTTTCAGAAGGGGATGGTCCGTGTGGTACCCATAATGATCATCCATTCTTATTTTCCTGCGTTGATATTCAATCAAGCAAAACAAAACTAGAATTTAGAGTAGTAAAGCTAAAACTAAGAAGGATAAAAAATTCTATTTAACTAAGAGTTCCCAAATAACTCCACTACCCGGTAGCGGTGCCATTTTGATGTTTGCGTAATGAAGACACAACTTTAGATGCAAGTGTCTACGATCCTACAATAGCTTAGTAACCCAAACAAGGGTTGGGATCGTCCCAAAAGAGTGGTTTTGAGAATTTAAATAAAAATAAAATTTAATTCTAACTAGTCATAGCTAAAGACATTAATGGGTAAAAACATTGTAAATTAAAAAGGGAGACACAAGAGTGTCAATTAACAACGGGGGGTTTTGTCACAAGTAAGGTAAAAACAACAAAATAAACAAGGGTTTCTAAGTAATGAGAGAGGATCCTTGGGATGTAATGGGAATACGGGTTAAGCTAGATTATTGGGTACATGCTTGCGATAGAAAATTTATAGAGTAATAGTGACTAGGCAAAGCTTTATGTGGGAATAAGTTCTCTCTCGAGCAACCTACCCCGTTTCAAATGGGTTCCTCTCGGACACCCACTTGCCGCATGAAGACCAGCCTACGCCTTACCCCACTCACTCTCTCGAGCTGAGTGTTAGGATATGGGACTACTGTTCACTCTCTCGAGCTAAACCTAATGTCGACCCACTCCTTAGGCCATTAATCTAGTAGTCTTAGTTTCACGACTTCTCTCTCGAGCAAGACAAAAACACATAAATAAACTTGTATTTTCAACTACAAATTTGGTAAATTCATCCACAACTACTAGATGAAATCACCATTAAACTACATCTAGTCTATCAGCAAACAAGACCCAACAACAATCTTAACCCATATTCGCTAATTCACACCCTAGGAATGGGGGTTTTTAGCCACAAATCAAGAGATAGAAATTTATACCTAAATGATCTTGCATTCAAATGGGTATGAATATTTAAGTCTTGTTACATGCCAAGAATGAAGAATCCAAGAGACCCAAGTCCAAATCATTGGAGATGAAACCCTCTTTTTCTTCAAGTCTTCAAAACCCTCTCAAACTCAGAGCAAAAAAATACTAAAAAGTACTATTATATATGAAAATTATAATAATTGTTCGACACTAAAACTAAAACTCTAACTAATATTAATAGTTTTCATAGATTTGTGCTGCAACGGATCTTTCAACGTCGGTAGTCGGAATCACCGATCAACTCGGTGATTCGTCCTTTGGTGTAGTTCATCGCCGTCTTGCACCATCCCTCAACACCGTCGTGCTCTGGGTCATTGGGGGACATAGTACTTCTTCAAGGAACTCCTCAGCGATGCGCCGACTACTTCCCTTTTTTCCGCCGACTTGATCCTTTCCTTCAAGGATCAGCACACTGGAACAAAAGGCAAATAAGTGATCTGTTGGTGATTCGCCGAATGGGTTTGGCGATTTGCAGATCTTCATTTATTTGTTCTTTTATCTTCTTTTGCTCCTTTTTGCTTGATCGTGTCCATGCTTTCCCTCAAACTTTAAGATTTTCATCAGATAGCGAGACAAAACATGCATTTGAGGACACAATTTCTATTAAAATATAGCCATAAATAAGGCCAATTTGTGGACTCATCATGGACCTCAACCAAAATTCACACTTCCTAAACTTTGCAAAAAGTTATTCGGCCTTAAGAGCTTGTAATACAATTCTCAAATGGTCCACATGTTCATTCTTGCTCCTTGAATAGATCAAAATATTATCGATAAACACAATCACAAACATGTCCATGTATTGCCTAAACACTAAGTTCATCAAGTCCATAAACGCCGCTGGAGCATTGGTCAATCCAAACGACATTACCACAAACTCATAGTGACCATACTGGGTTCTAAAGGTCGTCTTAGGAATATTAATCCCTCTCACCCTTAATTGGTGATAACCCGAATGAAGATCAATCTTAGAGAAATAACTAGCCCCTTGAAGTTGGTCAAACAAATCATCAATTGTCGTGAGGGGATATTTATTCTTGATTGTCACTTTATTTAATTGACGATAATCGATGCACATTCTAAGAGACCCATCCTTCTTTCTAACAAACAACACCAAAGCACCCCATGGAGAGATACTCGGGCGGATGAAGCCCTTATCTAATAAACCCCTTAGTTTCTCTTTCACCTCAGTCGAAGCCATTCTATAAGGAGGAATGGAAATAAGTTGCATATTCGAAAGAAGGTCAATTCCAAAATCTATTTCCCGCTCGGGAGGAATACTGGGTAAATCATCGGAAAAGACTTCCAGAAACTCATTCACTACCAGAACTGACTCTAGAGAAGGGGTTACAGATTCAACATCCTTCACCCTTACAAGATAGTAAATACGCCCCTTGGAGATCATCTTCCTAGCTTTAAGGCAAGAGACGAATTTACCTCTAGGCATAGAATTTCCCCCCTTCAACTTTAAAATAGGCTCATTTGCAAATTTGAATTTAACCACCCGAGTCCTATAATCTATAGAGGCATAAAATGCATGCAACCAATCCATACCTAAAACCATATCAAAGTCTAACATGTCTAACTCCACCAAATCCACCAAAGTAACCCTATGGGACTAGGAAATGGGAAAACTTCTATAAACCTCTTAGCCACCACCGAGTCACTAACCGAGGTATAGACCGAAAGAGGTTCTACTAACACTTCAGGGAGTATTTCAAACTTCATGGCCACATAAGGTGTCACAAAGGAAAAAGTAGCACCGGGATCTAAGTAGGCATATACTTCAATAGAAAAGAATTTTAACATACCGGTCACCACATTGGGGGAGTTCTCTTGGTCACGTCGGGGTTGAAGAGCATAAAAGCGGTTTTTGCTTTTGGGCATTGGAGTTTGAACCACTTGGAGGAGCTTGTTTATCTTCCCTTCCCTTAACCTTAGGCTTCGGACCATCTCTCATCTTGTGGACAATCTTCCCACAGCTAAAACACCCATCAATGCTAACTAGGAACTTATCATCATTCTTTCTACCACATTTTGCACAATTAGACCAAGCAACATAAGAACCACTACTATTACCTCCTTGAGGTTTAGGGTTGGAAACCCTATCCTTGTTGAACCTTGGAGCACTAGAGGAGCCTTTGTTGGAAAACCTTTGTCTAAACCTTTGTCAACCTTGTCCATTGGACCTAGCATTGGAGAAGTTCCCATCACCGGTTCTAGCTCTTTTCACCTCTTTAATCATTTTCTTGAGTTTTGACTCCTTTATTTGTTGAGTGTACGCCATAGGCCTTGAGATATACATGTCATGATGGAGCATTTTCGTACAAAATTTTTCTTCAACCAAGTCGGACACCCCCGTCAAAAACCTACTCATCTGATCCCTTGATTTCGCCATCATAGTTGGAGCATACTTGGAGAATTTAGTGAATTTTACGGCGTAATATTTCATGCTCATACCTCCTTGACCAAGGTGAATGAATTCTTCCACCTTAGCTTCACTCAACTCTTGGGGAAAGACTCTATCAAGAAATACCAATTTGAACATTTCCCATTCAATCGGGCCCGCTCCTACGGATCTTCCGCTCTTCCATATATCATACCATACTTGAGCAACATCATTAAGTTGGTAGGTTGCTTACTCCGCCTTCTCTTTCGAAGACACCCCCATAATTGGAAGAACTTTATAAACCTCATCGATAAACCTTTGGGGATCCTCTTCCACTTTAGATCCATGAAATTCCAGAGGGTTCTTTCTAGCAAAATCCCTAACCATAGAAGCGCCAAATTCACTTTAGGATTGACCGGAGCTACAACTTCTCTATTTTCTTGAGCGTCACAACTTGAGCCAACATTTTGATAGTAGACCTAAACTCCATATAGGTCACATTCTCAACCAAAGGATCAACCAGATCTTGATTAGCTTGAGGAGGATCTCTGTCACGACCCAAGCCTAGGGCCTAGACGTGACATGGCGAATGAGGAACCCGAAGGAACCCCAAACAAGCCTCTCAAACTTGTCATCACACTTCATCGGTCGCGGAAGTACATTCAACATTA
>JAJONS010050273.1:0-14197 GCA_029582315.1 Solanum tarnii x Solanum tuberosum
TAGTGGTTTTGGTTTCGCGACCTCCTTCTCGAGCAAGCCGAAAACACATGGGTGACTTTGTATTTGCAACTACAAACCCTTTATATTAAACCACAACCACTAGGTGAAATCACCATGAAAATACATCTAACCTATCATCAAGAAAGACCAAACAAGAATATCAACCCATATTTGCTAAATCACACCCTAAGAATGGGGGTTTTTAGCCACACATCAAGAAATAAAAAATTATACCTAACATGATAATTAAATCAACTGGGTATAAGAAATTAAACCTTGAATTAAGCAAAGGAAAGTGAATAGAGAAGACCCACTTCCAACTTGGGGAAGAAGAACTCCTTTCTTCAAGTCTCCACTAAACCCTCTCCAAACTTGAGAGAAAAATTTTAGCTAGAATATGTTCTAAACTGAAAATAATAATAATAATTGTTCCACCCTACACCTCTAATTCTAAATAGTATTTATAGTTTTCACATATTGTGCTGTGGAGGATTTTTTGGTTACATTAGTCCAGATCGCCGATGAACTAGGCGATCTGGCTTTCGGTAAACTCATCGCCTTCAGTGTCTTGCTTTTTGCATCCTCGCATTCTGTATCATTGGGCGATACAGTATTGCTTCGCAAAACTGATCAGCGACTCACCGACTACTCCTTTCCTTGCCTTTTGATCCACTTCCTTCAAGGCTTCGCGTACTGGAACGAAGGGTGATGCATGTCATTTTGGCGACTTGCCAAGTTAAACTCGGCGATCCGCAGGATTCCATTTCTTGTTCTTTTCAGCCCTATTTGCTCCATTTTGCGCCTAAGTGTCCATGCTTCCACTAAAACTTCAAATACCTGAAACTTCAGCATTTTAATCAGGTATTGAGATAAAACAAGCATTCAAGGACACTATTTACATTAAAATAAAGCCCTAAATGAGTCCAAATTATGGACTCATCAACACCCCCAACTTAAACTTTTGCTTGTCCTCAAGCAAACTCAAGTTCAGCCGTTCAAAAAGGGTGCCTCAAATAGTGCTACACAAGACTAAATCATGAATGCACACAATAAGACTCAATTAACTTATGCAAGGATCAATTGTGTACTCAAAGATTCAAATTGTGACACACCATTACCAAAGATTCTCATGCTCGCTATACTTGCTACTTGTGCAAGTTCAAGCTCAACAAAAGTATCTAAATACCCTTGCACAATGAATGATTCCATTTTCACACACATATATGACTCAATTTAAGATCAGGAATCAGATACAACGCTCACACTCAAAAAGAAGAACACAATGCATGTTTTCACCCATAGGTTTACCCTTATTTTCCAATTGACTTTCGATTCGGCTTACTCAAGATCAGAAAGGTCTTTCTAAGGCTTGTAACGGGGCTGAGTGCAAAGGTATGGTAATTTAGGATTAGTAAATTTTTCCTCGTGAGATGCGGTATTCTCAACACATTTCCTTCCTCTCCTTTATCAATTCTTTTTCTAGTGCTTCTAATTCACCTTTTTATTCACCTTCCATGAATTGCATTAGAACCCAAATTTCTTCTGTACTTTGTTCCACAATTTTTATTTTTTACTTTTTTTATAAGAGTTCCATTGTTCTGCAACACTATGGGTTAAGGATGACTTCTTATAGCACTTCTTGACTTCTCTTTTTTCTTTTCACCACACCCCAACTTAGGCTTTTTGTCTTAAGTTGGCTATACACTAGACCACGAATCAAAAGGATTATAGGTAGTGGATCAAGTAAGGTCTAGGGTTTATCAAGGTTCTTCCAAATAAAGGTAAGGCTCAAAGGGTGTTCAAGAGAGTTTCACACGCTCACAGGTAGGTCACAAAAAGAGGTATATGTCAAATTGGCTCAAACTCTTTAAAATTGCCTAAGATCATCTCAAGAGTACACCTTTCTAAATCAATCAGACTAACCAGGAAAATTCTAGGTTTATTAATGCATGGTTCAAGGTAAGCTAATCACACAAGGCATTGATACTTCAGTCAAACAAGACAAGACACGTTCGCTAGCGTGCAACGGTCCTTACAAGAAAATCAATTTGATAAATGGCTAGTCACAACCAGATGCAAAAAGTGCACATATTCTCTATGTAACTTCATTTGGCCTTGTCGTAGCCGTGCATTTATGTTTGTTTAATTAAGAGTACTATTGAAGTCATCGGTATTGATCGAAATCGAGACTTAATATTTTGCAAAAGAACAGCCACTTTCAACAGAAGAGGTGGCAATTTTTTTTCGAAACGATCAAAATTATTTTGCAAGGAAAACGACAGGAGCCATAAGCTCAAACATCCACAGAAAAGAATTATTTAAAACACAAATTTAAAAAGACAGCCCAAATATCCAAATAACACACAAAGGTGGGCCTCACCCCACGATAAAAAAAGCGTTTGTCCTTAAATGCATGTAGGAGTATTCAAAAGTTTAGACAAGTAAAGATAGAGAGAGGTGAAGGGGAATCATGTCTACATGCTTGATTCATATGTCGGAGCATTGTTGTTTGCTGCATTAGTCTGAAACTCGAAAATGGCCCCCGGGTTGTCATTCTGGGTTTCATTGTGTTCCTTTGTTCTAGCTTCTGCAGCGATGTTAGATTTAACCATTCTATCCACGTCATGGGCTGCCAAGAAGGAATTCGCGGCTGTGTACAATCCGCGCCTCCATGAAGGAATGGTGGGATCAATGGGGATTTTCCTACTGGCACTTGCTTTCTTACTCTCCCTTCTTTCTTTGACCATTTATGCTATCTTTTTGTTTCTTTTGAAATCCCTTACTCTTACTTCTTGGGGTGTCCTGTTTCCTCCTGCACCTTTTGGTCAAGCGATAGCAGGTTTCTCGCCGATTTTAACAGATCAAATAACCCAACTTTGCTTTTAATGAAAGGCGACAAGGGCAGTTCGGCGAATAGCCGAGTGATTTGGCTAGCTAAGCACGGCTCGCCAACTGACTTAACACGCCTATGTTCTACGTGATTTCCAGGCTCAACCCCCGCAACGCTGGTCAAAGAAACTCAAGCCCCTATAGCACATACTCACAAAAAAAATCCATATTAGTATCAGACCCTCGCAGTCAATAAACTCAAATTAGAGCATAGTTGATTCCACCAAATACGCAAAGATGTTAATCAATGATGTATGATATTCTGTCAATGCAGAGATTCAGCCAGAACTTGACAATATCAACACTACGCAAATGAGTACAATTTTACTAAATTGAAAATGGGGTTTGAATCACACACCTTTAGTGCCCAATCAGATGCTAATGAAGTGCTAGGTAGTAATGAGATCCAAATCCGCGCACAATTTGACACTTACTATAATTTAGAATTGCAAGAAATAGAAAACTAAAGTGCAGGTGTGAGTTTAGTATGATGAAGAAATGAGAGAGAATGAGTGAACCAGAATATTTAAACCTATGGCCTGGAGGAACCGTCCAGTTTCTGCCCATTCGGCGATGTACGTTGGGTACGCTCATTCACTCAGCGAAACGCCAAGTCTAGTCTCTTCACCAAATGTAACAGGACTCGCCGCTCATGTGAGGATCTCAACGACGGTCTATGTTGCAATCGCTGACATGGTTGGCGATTCGCCATTAATTTTCTACTGAACGCCAAGTTTTACAGAACCCCAGCTGACATTGCCTTGAGTCACCCGGCGGAGAGAGTCGTACTCGCCGATGTCATCGGCGATCCGCCAACTAGACTTGTTGTTTGCCTCCATACATTATTTCACTCTTCTCTTTTTTTTCAACCCTGTACAAACTACACATCATTATTTTCTCAAGGTAAAACAAAGAAATAAAGGGTTTTGGGTTGCCTCCTAAACAACGCCTTAGTTAACATCGTGGCACGACGTAGGAATACTATCAAGCATCCTCCAGGTAAAATTCTTCAACTAAGGTGATTTTCTGGCAATCCCCAAGGGATAACTTCAAACGTTTTCCGTTAACTTTAAATGGGGACACTTTTTTACCTTTAACTTCTATAGCACCATTGGTGAACACTCGTGTCACTCTGAAAGGCCCAGACCATTTGGATTTTAGCTTCTCTAGGAATAGCCTTAGTCGTGAGTTGTAAAATAACACCCAATCTCCCACATTTTATTCCCTCTGAGCTATCCGTGTGTCGTGCCATTTCTTCATTTTCTCTTTGTAAATGGCTGAGCTATCGTAAAATCTGAGCCTGAACACATCTACTTCATTCAACTGGTCGAACCTCTCCCTTGAAACCGTTGTCCAATATAAATTAAGAGCTTTCAATGCCCATAAGGCTTTGTGTTCTAGCTCAACAGGTAAATGGCATGATTTACCAAAAACTAGCTAATATGGGGACATTCTTATAGGTGTCTTGTAAGCAGTCCGATATTCCCACACGACATCGTCAAGATTTCTAGCCCGGTCGGTTCTACTGCCGTTTACTGTCTTGGATAGAATGCTTTTGATCTCACGATTTGACACCTCAATTTGTCCGCTTGTTTGGGGGTGATATGGAGTGGTGACCTTGTGTTTGACTACGTATTTGCTCAATGCACTGGAAAACCACTTATTGAAAAAATGCGATCCTCCATCACTAATGATTGCTCTTGGAGTGCCAAACCGTGCAAAGATATAGCGTTTGAAAAATTGGACAACGCTTCTTCCTTCATTATTCGGGAGTGTGATAGCCTCCACACATTTGGATACATAGTCCACAACTACTAAGATATACTTGTTTCCAAACGAGTTGACAAATGGACCCATGAAGTAAATTCCCCTCACATCGAATAGTTCGATTTCCAAAATAGCTGTAAGGGGTAGCTCGTATCTTCTTGACAGTCTGCCTTGCTGCTGACATTGAGGACATCTCTTAGCAAAATCGTGGGCATCTTTGTAAAGATAAGGCCAATAATAACCACTTTGGAGAATCTTTGTTGCGGTACGGTTTCCACTATGATGATCCCCTACTGGTGATGTGTGGCAGGCATGGAGGATCTCTGTTGATTCTTCTTCCGAAACAGACTTTCTTATGACATGATCAGCACATTCCCAAAATAGGTATGGATCGTCCCACAAATATCTTTTAACATCAAATAGGAACCTCTTTAGTTGCTAAGAGTTTAACTCATCGGGAATCAACCCACATACGATGTAGTTTGCAAAATCAGTATACCATTGCACGTGTGTGAGTGACAGTGCGAATATCCACTCGTCTGGGAATGAGTCATTTATCTCCTTTTCCTGCTCAGTACCTGCTTTATTCTCTAACCGTGATAGGTGATCTACAACTTGATTCTCGCAACCTTTTCGATCTTTCATCTCAAAATTGAATTCTTGCAAGAGTAGCACCCATCTTATCAGTCTTGGCTTCGCATCCTTTTTTCCATGAGGTATCGGAGTGCTGCATGGTCTGTATGAACAACTACTTTAGTGCCTAGCAAGTTTGCTCGGAACTTTTCGAAAGCATAGATCACTGCTAACAACTCTTGTTCAGTGACTCTGTAATTTCGCTGGGCACTATTTAGAGTCTTGCTTGTGTAATAGATTGGGTGAAACAGTTTTGTACGCTTTTGACCCAATTCTACACCTAATGCCATCCCACTCGCATCACATATCACTTCGAATGGTTCTGACCAATTGGAGTTGATGATAATTGGTGTGGATATCAATTTCTCCTTCAAACATTTAAATGCTGCCATACAAGAGTCATCAAAGTAGAATTTCACTTCCTTCTCTAAGAGTTTGCACAATGGTTGTGCAAGCTTTGAGATATCCTTAATGAATCTCTAGTAGAAGCCTGTATGGCCCAAGAAACTGTGAATCCCCTTTACTGAGATTGGCAGTGGAAGTTTCTCGATAACCTCACTTTTTGCTTTGTCAACTTCCAGCCCTTGTTGTGACACTCTATGCCCAAGAACAATGCCTTCTTTCACCATGAAATGACATTTCTCCCAATTTAGGACTAGATTAGTTTCCACACACCTTCGGAGCACTCGCTCTAAGTATGTCAAGCATTCTTCAAATTTGTCCCCCACGACTAAGAAATCATCTATGAAGACTTCCAGAGAGTCCTCAACCATATCCACAAAGATGGATAACATGCATCGTTGGAAAGTTACCGGTGCATTACAAAGTCTGAATGGCATCCTTTTGAATGAAAAGGTTCCATAAGGACATGTGAAAGTGGTTTTTTCTTGATCTTCTGGTGCAATAGATATGTGGTTATATCCAGAGTATCCATCCAAAAAACAATACCACCTAATCACTAATAACCTGCTAAGCATCTGGTCCATGAAGGGCATTAGAAAATGGTCTTTTTCAGTATATGAATTTAGGTTTCGATAATCCATGCACACCCTCCATCCTGCTACAGGTTTAGTCGGCACGAGCTCTCATTTATCATTTGAGACCACTGTTATGCCAACCTTTTTTGGTACGCATTGCACTGGGCTGACCCATTTGCTGTTTGAAATCGGATAGGTTACTCCTGCATCAAGCAACTTGATGATCTTCTTTTTTACTACCTCTTGCATTGGGGGGTTCAAACTTCGCTGATGCTCCACACTGGGCTTGCATTCAATGTTCAGCCGAATCTTATGGGTGCAGATACCGGGCGGGATTCCCACAATATCAGCTATGGTCCATTCCGATCGCTTTTATGTACTTCTGCAGTACTTGAACAAGCACTTTTACCTCTCTTTCACTCAGATTTGCTATAATAATCACTGGTAGAGTGTTGTTAGTTCCCAAGAAAACATACTTGAGATGGGATGGGAGTACTTTCAGTTCTAGAGTTGGCGGCTCTTCAATTGATGGCTTTGCAGGTGGGCTGCAATGGGTTTTTAAGTTGATGTCCAACTTAATTGGATTTCGTGCATATGCTCCTAACCCTGTTAGGGCTGCGATCATTTCATCATATTCCTAAAATTCCGGATCGTCATGATTTGCAAGTATTGACTCAAGAGGTTCATTTTTGCGCAGCAAATGGCTCACACTTGCCACTGCCTCATCTATAACATCTTCAGTAGACACTACATGGATATCACTTAGTTGCTTCATGGATTTGCAAATCTTGAAAGTTACCTCATCGTTATTCACACGAAATTTCAACTTGCCGCTTTCAACATCCACTAATACTCTGCCGAATAGTAAGAATAACCTTCCCAATATAATGGGGACCTCTACATCAATGTCACAGTCTAAAATCACAAAGCGAGCTGGAAATATAAACCGATCCTCTTTGACGAAGATATTGTAGAGGATCCCAACAAGATGCTTGATTGATCGATCTGCCATGAGAAGTCTCATGGTAGTTGCCTTTGGTTCTCCCAATCCAAGTTTCTTGTATATGACGTATGGCATCAGGTTGATACTTGCTCCTAGGTCACATAAAGCCTTGACAAATTGGAGCATTCCAATAGTACACGGGATTGTCAAAGCACCAGGGTCTTCTCTTTTAGTGATCAACTCTTTTGTCATGATCGCACTGCAACTATGAGGCCCTTTAATCGTTTCATAATCCAAGATACTTTTCTTGGTGACTAACTCTTTCATGAATTTAGCATACCCTGGCATCTCCAGCAATGCTTCCACCAAAGGAAGGTTGATAGACAACTTCTTGAACACAGACAAGAATTTTTTAAACCTCTCATCTTCATTCTTCTTTTTCAAATGCTGGGGAAAGGTGGAGGTATTTTGGGTAAGGGTTGTATTATTTTTGGAGTCTCATTGTGTTGATTCATTTCTTCTTGTGCTTTATTGCCGATGTTTTGATGATCGGTAATTTCTGCTTCTTCCTCACCCTGATTTCTCTCACGTTCTTCTCCTTCATTACCTATCGTTACCTTCCTACGGGTAATTACAACCAACTCTTCTTCCTCATTTTCCTTTGGCATCTTGGTTATTAGTTGAGCCGATAGGAGATTCAATTGACTTTCTAGCATCTTGATGGCATTAGCATGAGAGTTCACCTTGCTATTTAGTGAAGAAACATCATCTCGCATTCCCTTTAGCAAATCATCAGAACCTTCAACTTTCTCAAGAATTTGTGTCAATAGATCATTCACCCTAAGGCTGCTATCAGTCCCCCTTGAGGTCAGGCTGTCACTCAATTGAGTTTGGTATTCTTCATGATCGTTATGCTCAGTCTACCCTTTGAAATATCGCCTAGGTCCTTCACCTCTAGGGTCGTTCCAACCTTGATTTCCAACTCGCAGTTGATAGTGCGGGTGGAAACCCTTCTCATTTCTTATGTGGTTCCGACCTTGATTCCCTCCCATTTCAAGTTATCGGAAAAAGAACCCCCATATGTACGAAAGACTTCTCAGTTGCATTTCACGTGCTATTGTAAATTATCTATCTGAGACAACATCTTTTTGATATTTTCATCCCTCTCTTTTTCTTTAGCGAGGTTCTCTTGCATTACCCTGAAACACAGAGGGGAAACTTGATCTTCTTTGGTGTACCAAGCTTGATTTACTCTTGCCATACCATCTAGGAGAAATGAGGCCACCTCAAAGGGTTGTAGCATTATGCTGCCTTAGACCAATTGATCAGCTATCCCTTTGTTGACTTAATCAAGACTTCGGTAAAAATATTGGAGTAGCAACCCACTTGGCAGCCCATGTGTTGGGCATTTTCGCAGAGACCTCTTATATCTAATCCACGACTCATGAATTGGTTCACTCGCTTTTTGTTTGAAATTCTGAATGTCGTCCCTCAACTTCATCATTTTTGACGGGGGAAAGAATCTATTGTGGAAAACAGTGACTAATTCTTTCCGTGATGTGATAAAACTTTTGGGAAGCTTAGACAACCACGTAGTGGCAGCTCCTGTTAGTGACAATGGGAATAAGCGAAGCATGATGGCTTCTTGCGACCAATTTTTGAACGACAACGAAGCACATACGTCCAAAAAGCTTTGGATATGTTCATGTGAGTCTTCATGATCCAATCCTCCATATAGGCCCCTTGAATGTATGTGATGGAGTGTTGTGCTAGTCACTTCAAAATTTCCGTTTCCACCACCCTGCGGCAAGCAAATTACACCTATCTCACCCAATGGAGCGGGGTCATAAACACTATTTGCATGGTCAATGTCATCTCGGTGCAAGCCAGTGTTCAATGGGTTGTTTGTGTGGCAACTATCCCCCACGTCCTCACTCATAATTTCTGTTTGCAACAGAAACAAGCAAAGCAAACCTAAAAATTAAGTTAGTAAAGCTAAAACTATGAAAAACTGAAATTCTTGCCATTGATCCTTGCGATTACATACAAATAAAAACTCAAAGAAAAACAAAACTAAGAGTAAAGTTAATACTCTATGATTAATAAAACGGAAATCTAGTGAACTAAAAATTCTCAAATAACACCACTCCCCGGCAGCGGTGCCATTTTGATGCTTATCGTAACCAACGACGCTATCCTACGATTGAGTGTTTACGATGGTCGATAGTTTAGTAACCCAAGTAAAGGTTGGGGTCGTGTCCCAAGGGAGTGGTTTTGAGAATTGATAGAAAAATAAAATTAAGCTCTATCTAGTCGTAGCTACAGACATTAACGAACAAATACATGGTAAATTAAAAAGGGTGACACGAAAGTGTCAAATATTTGGGTGTTTTGTCAAAGTAGTAAAAATAGAAAAATTACCAAGAAAATCAAGTATATGGAAATGTTCTTGGGGTGTGACCGCAATACAAGTTAAGAAAAATCGTTGGGTACATGCTTTCAACAAGAAATTTGCAAGATAATAGTGACTAGGCTAAGCTTTAGATGGAAATAAGTTCCCTTTCGGGTAACCTACCCCGTTTCAAATGGATTCCTCTCGGACACCCATTTGCCGCATGAAGACCAGCCTACGCCTTACCCCATTTACTCTCTCAAGCTGAGTGTTAGGATATGGGACTAGGGCTCACCCTCTCGGGCTGAACCTCATGTCGACCCACTCCTTAGGATATCAGTCTAGTGGTCTTGGTTTCGCGACCTCCCTCTCGGGCAAGGCGAAAACACATGGGTGGTTTTGTATTTGCAACTACAAACTCATTAAATTAAATCACAACCACTAGGTGGAATCACCATTAAAATACATCTACCCTATCAGCAAGCAAGACCCAACAACAATATCAACATATATTTGCTAAATCACACCCCGAGAATAGGGGTTTTTAGCCACACATCAAGAAATAACAAAATACACCTAAAATGATACTAAAATCAAATGGGTATAAGAAATTAAACTTTGATTTAAGCAAAGGAAGAATAATGGAGAATACCCACTTCCAACTTAGGGAAGATGAAATCCTTCTCTCTTCAAGTCTCCCACAAAACCCACTCCAAACTTGAGAGAAAATATCTAAAATTGTACTATTTTATTTTGAAAATAATAATAATGGTTCGGAACTTGTAAAATTAATAAAGAGTTTAGTATTTATAGCCATCAGAAATTAGTGCAGGCGGATAGTTCGGCGAAGTTAGTCGAGTCCGCCGAATGACTCGGCGACTCGCCCTTCTTCTGTCTCATCGCCGTTGAGTGCTTCCCTACAACATCTTTACTTTCTGGACCGTTGGGCGGTATAGTACTGCTTCGCGCAACTATTCGGCGAAGCGCCGACTGCTTCTTTAATCACCTTTTTGATCCTATTCTGTCCTTTTGGCGAATCGCCAAAGGTTCTTGGCGATGCTCATGCTTCAGCTTCTTCGTTCTTTTCAGCCTTTTTACGCCCAAGTGTCCATGCTTCCACTAAAACTTCAAATACCTAAAACTTAAGAGTTTTCATCAGATATTGAGACAAAATAAGTATTCGAGGACACTATTTCTAACAAAATGAAGCCCTAAATGAGTCCAATTTGTGGACTCATCAACACCCCCAACTTAAACTTTTGCTTGTGCTCAAGCAAACTTGAGTTTAGCCGTTCAAAAAGGGTGTGTCAAACAGTGCTACTCAAAACTCAATCATGAGTGCACACAACAAGACTCAATTTACTTATGCAAGGATCAAATGTGTACTCAACGATTCAAGTTGTGACACACCATTACCAAAGATTCTCATGCTCGCAATACTTCTTTCTTCTGCAAGTTCAAGCTCAACAAAAAGTATCTAAATGCCCTCCCATGAAGAATGATTCCATATTCACACAGAGGTTAATCAATTCAAGATCAGGAATCAGATGCAACGCTCACACTCAAAAAAGAGGAACACAATGCATGTTTTCACCCATAGGTTTGCCCTTATTTTCAAATTGACTTTCTATTCGGCTTACTCAAGATCAAAAAGGTCTTTCTAAGGCTTGTAATGGGGCTGAGTGCAAAGGTATGATCATTTAGGCTAAGTAACTTTTTCCTCGTGAGTTGTGGCATTTTTAAGACATTCCCTTCTTTTCCTTTATCAATTCTTTTTCTAGTTCTTCTAAGTCACCTTTTTATTCTCCACAATGGATTGCTTGAAACCCGATTCCCTTCGTACTTTATTCCACATTTCATTTTTTTTTTTTAATCGAATTGAAGGGGTTCCATTTTTAGGCAATACCATGGGTTAAGGGGGACTTTTCTTGCACTTCTTGACTTCTCCTTTTCCCTTTCACACACCCCCAACTTAGGATTTTGGCCTAAGTTGGTTATTCGCTAAACCACAACTCAAGAGAATTGTAGGTACTGGTTCAAGTAAGGTCTAGGGTTCATGAAGGTTCTTCCAAAGAAAGGTAAGGCTCAAAGGGTGTTCAAAAGAGTTTCAAACACTCACGGGTAGGCCACAAAAGAGGTATATTTCAAATTTGGTTCACACTCTTTAAAGTTGCCTAAGATCATCTCAAGAGGACTCCTTTCTAAATCAATAAGACTAACAGGGCAATTCTAGGTTTATTCATGCAAGTTTCAAAGCAAGCTAATCACACAAGGCATCGAAACATAAGTCAAACAAGACTACACACTTTCGCTAGTGTGCAATGGTTATTACGAAAGAATCAACTCGATATATGGCTAATCACAACGAGATGCAAAGAGTTCACATATTGTCTATGCAACTTCATTTGGCCTCATTGTAGCCGTACATTAATGTTCATTCAATTGAGGGCACTATTCAAGTCATCGGTATTGATCGTAACCGAGACTCAAATTTTTTTTGCAAAAGAACAGCCACATTCTACTCTCGAGGGGTGGCAAAAATGTGCAAAAAATTCAAAATTTTTTGGAAGGGTAAAAAATTGTTTCTAATTAAGAATAAGCAGAGCCACAAGTTCAAACAATCGCAAAGCAGTTTTAAAAACACAATTAAAAATAGATAACCCAAATGTACACCAAAACAAGGTGGGCCTCACACCACCACAAATTAGAGCGTTTGTCCTCAAATGCGAATAATGACAATACCCAAAGTTTAAGAAAGATAAGATATAGAAATAGGTCAAGAAGAGTCCTGTCTATGTAGTCTCTCGATCTATCGGGGCATTCGATGCATTTCCTTGAAGTAAAACCATGGTCCCCGGAGTATTGTTGTTTTAGTCCTCATTGTTTGCCTTTTCCGTGGCCTCTGCAGCAAGATTAGCTGCAATCATATGATCTATCTCCTGAGCTGCTCCGAAGGCCCGTATTGCATTAACAAAAGTTTGAGCCCATGAAGGCACATTAGAGTCGATGGGAATTCGTCTCTTTGCTCTGGCTTCATTGGTATATTTCTTTTGTCTGGCTAGCTCTGCTTTCTTTTCATCTTTCTTAAATTATCGTGCTCTTATGTGCCTGGGTGGATCATTTCTCCCTGCGACTTTTGATCTAGCCATTACTGTAAAGACTTCAAGGATAAGTTAGATAGCACTTCAAACAGGAGAAAAATGGTATTTCTAGGTGTGGTATCGCTTATCCAAGCTAGTTGGAGAAGTACTTATCCTATTAGGGCAATCGTTGGAAGTGATGTACAACTGATACAAGGGCTCAGACAAAGGGCGAGCAAGGGATCCTTCAGCAAGTCGCCGAGTGCATTTTGTGAATTAAATTTACTGTCGAAAATCACAAATCGATTAATACATAAAGTATTTAGTTAAATATGGAATGGGGACGTTAGGCGAACCGCCGAGTAATTCGGCGGATTTTGTTCATCTCGCCGATTAGCTCAACGTGTCTAGTTTCAACCCATCCTTTCAAATTTCACCCCGCAACCCCAGATAATGCACCTTACGCTTATCTAACTAAATTTCAACGAAAACCCAAATAAACTTTTATTTCCACCGCTTAACAGTTCGACTCAAAGAAAAGTTAAGTGGTAGTCCCTCAAATAATGCAGAAAATATCAAGTCTTAATCGATAATATATACAATCGCAGTAACTCAGAGACTAAACAGAGATTTTCTACTGTCAGTAATTATGCAAATGAGTAAAAATTTTGATCAAATAACTGAGGAGTTTGAATACCAACCTTTGATGCCGAATTAGATAGTTCTGGCTTGCTAGGAAGCAATGTGATCCTAATCCGAGCACAATTTGTCACGTAAAATACTCTAAAAGTGCAATAAATATAACTGCTAAAGTGTGAGTGTGAGTTTGTGAAAAGGGACAAAGTGAAAGAAAGTGAATGAAATGCAACTTTTAAACCTGTGGCTTGTGACCGTCCAGTTTTTGCTCATTCGGCGATGTTAGTCGATTTCGCTCCATCACTCGGCGAAATGCCGAGTATAATAGATTTTTTAGTTCAGGTGAGCAGTGCATCGGCGGTTTTTATCGAGATCGCTAATTGGATTGGCAATGTGCCGACAAAATTCATACTCCGCTGAGTTTTACAGACTCAACCTTTAAGACGTATTATGCCAAATAGTGGGAGGGATGTGGTACACAATGCTTGACGGCGATCCACCAAACAGAACTGTTGCTCACCTCCATACATCTTTTCAAGCACTTTCCTTACTCAATCTGTACAAACAACACACTATTATTTTATCAAGATAACAAAAGGCGAGTAAATAGTTTTGGGTTGCCTCCCAAACAACGCATTAGTTAATTTCGCGGCACGACACAAGTTAACCTTCAGACTTCACTCTTGGGGTTAGCCATAGTATCACTAGGCAAACCCCCTTGTTGTCTCGGATTGAGATGGGACAAGATATGACCCATTTGGGTCTCTAACTGTTTGATTGAAACTGAATGAGAGGTGACAGTTTGGCTGAGGGTAGACACGTCTTCTTTCATGCCTTTTAGCATTTTGTCTGACCCTTCAACTTTGTTTAGGATACGTGA
>JAJONS010050274.1:0-14278 GCA_029582315.1 Solanum tarnii x Solanum tuberosum
TAACTTTAGACAAATTTCCAGATTTTCATTATTTCCTAAAATGACTATTTCCAGTTCTTAGCTTCTTCCTAGCTATTTCAAATTGCGAGATGTTACATATCGACTGTCTTAATTATCTATATATTTTGACCAACAGTGACAGTACTCAATTATCCAAGTTTTACAACAGTAACAAAGTACAAATTGCTACTTTTTCAACGGTAACATTTGCTTCTTTAGTGCATAAAAAGAAGTATTCATGAACTCTTCCATCTTATTCTATTTTAAAATACTTTAACATCTCTTTTAATTATGTCTCAAGCATCTCAAACATCTGATGCAAAAAAGTCTTATGTTTGTTGTTGTGGTAATTTAGCTATGTTGAGGACGTCACACATCGATACGAACCTAAGTCGACAATTCTTTAACTGTGCAATTGGGGTATGCTCTTTTTTTAAGTGGTTTGAAAATAATTCATCAACGAACAGTCCATGAAATTGAGTCCGGGACTCGAGACATCAAATTTTCAAGGCGTTACCGAATTTCAAATATTAGAAAGACTTCGAAACACTGAAGAAAATAGGGATTTGCTATTGACTTTATTAAAAGAAGATGAAGAACAAAGGGATCACTTTAAAGGATTGCTAAAAGACATCAAAATAGATAGGGATCAACTAAAACAAAGGTTGATATTGGCTGAAGAAAAAGAGAAAGGCATAAAAATAATATTGTATGGTTTGTTGTTAGTGGTTGCTTTTTGGAAATGTGTAACAGGGATGCAGTAGTACAATCTTATATCTTTTACTCATGTAGTACTATAGTTTATCAATAAAATGAAGTTTTTCTCGTATGGTAAGACAATGCATTATATATACAATTTAAAGTCGATAACTGACAACAATATCCATCAAAATAAAAATGACATTTACATGATCCAACTGTCTAAAATATCACTTCAAAAACCAACTACTTCAACAACCAATTGTCTTAAAAGGTACTTCAAAAACAAACTATCTCAAAAACCAATTGTCTTAATATTCAACCATCAAAAACTAATTATCTATAAACCAACTGTGTTAATCTTTAACCACCAAAACCAACCATTTCAAAAACCAATTGTCTTAATCATCAACCACCAAAAACCAATTGTCTTAAAACTCACTTCAAAAACAAATTGTCTTCAAAAACCAATATCACAAATACCTTACTCATCATCATTGAGCTCACCATTGAGCTCCATAACAATACCCATCATGTCCATTGAAATTTCATTACTGCCTTCTTTTCCCGCTTCTGCCAAGCCTTCTTCTACATTCTCTTCCTGCTTCTCCTCTTCTTTTTCTCCATCTTCTTCCTGCTTCTCCTCTTCCTTTTCTTCTTTTTTTTCTCTTCAATCTCCTCTTCTTTGATTTCTTCTTCATTCTTCTCTTCCAACTTCTCTTCTTTTTCTTCCATCTTCTCCTCCTCTTGTTTCTTCACTTCCAACTTATCTTCTTTTTCTTCTATCTTCTCCTCATCTTGTTCATTAACTTTTTCTGCAACGTACTCATCAACTGCAACAAGATCTTCATCGACTATTGCTAATGGAAGGATTTCATCAACATCAACTGCAACACCATCTTATCGACTGTTAGTGCTGTATAGTCTTCATCAACTGCTACAAGATCAGTGGCTTAGCATTCTTACAAATAAATTATTTTACACAAATAGTATATAAATTAGTCTACCTTTATTTTTCTTGTTCTTTTGAGCTCTCCTCAATTTCTATCTCGTATAAAAGCAACAACTTCCATCATTGATAGTTCAAGAGATGCAACACGCTCGCACAAATTATCATCTTTATTTTTCTGTTCACTCAAAAAAGAATTTTCACAAGGCTTATTGGAATTGTTCTCTCCCAATATTTCATCCTCCTCGTTCTCTACTGCTGAAGTGAGGACATTGACGCCTTTCAAATTATCCTTTAAGGCATTAATGATTGTGTCCTTCACTTCGTCCGTATATGGCTTTAATGTTGCCATGTAAGTTTGTTTTGTCTCACAGACAGTAGGTGTGAGGTATGGGTGCACAATCTGCAAAAAAAAATGTAAATAGTACAAAACATTCACTAATTTACAAATATTGCCAGATAATAATAAATAAATTTATACCTTTGTACTTCTCCCTTTGTACTTAAATGGATCACTTTCGACAATATTATCGCTCTTTGTCGTGTGCCATCTAAGTAAACGGGGAATGGGCAGAGAAGAATTGTCACGCCCCGAATTACCGCTGAGACGCGGACACGGGACCTAGGATCACAAGTGATCCCAAGCTAACCCTGTTGGCATGACATGAGCATACTAAGGATAATAATAACTGATGCGGAAGCTAAATCATAAATAAAATAGATATGATGGGGAAAGTCCATATACTATAACTGAGATAAATGAGAAGTGATGAGTTTAATACAAAGAAGGTATTAACTCAATACTAAGCAGAATCTAACTATGTCTAAAAATAGTCTCTAACTGACTAGAAATGCTGGGACAGACCCCAACTAAGTCTAGCAAGACTGAAACTAAAGGACTGAAAATACTGAAAAGAAACTCGTGACTATTATCCTCGGAGAATGAAGACTCACCACTGATTCTGCTAAACTGTAGATCGGGAACCGATCTAAGCGTGATCTGGATGCTGAGAACCTGAACCTACATCACGAGAAAATGTAGCGCAGAGTATGCGTCAGTACTTGAAAGGTACTGAGCATGCAGGATATAATAAAGTTGAAATAACATATAACTGAACAAAGCACATAAGCAATGATATAATCAGAACATGATATAGATACTGAATACTGAGCTAATTGAATGCAATGACCAATTTATAACATACTGAGACTGAATACTGAATATACTGATACATGGTCAATGCACCAGAATCTGACTGAACTGTGGGTGCTACTAATAACCGATAATAAAACAACATGAGCTAAATGTGGAGTCCGATGTATACTCCCCATCGAGAGGACCTAATAGACCCAGCCAAAGGTGTAGAGGCATGCTAGCGTGATCACTAAAATGATGCCCACAGAGGGGACTTACAACCTATGTGGCTAGTAGTTCTGGGACTGTTTGGGTACACTGAACCCTAGTCCAACTCGGTATTATGCTACTCCTAGTGGATTGAGTAATTTACACATTATGACTGAATTTCTGTTATTTACAGGATAGCTCAAACTGAACATGTAAATTGAGGATGCAACAATTAAACTGATATTGATGCATTAATAACTGAGGCATGTATAACTGAATAATTGAAATATCTTACCTAGCATGTGTAATTCAAGAACTAAAGAAATACATAGCTAGGGTTCTGGAATTTATGCAATAAACTGAATATTAACGTACTAATCTGATTTGGATCATTCTAACAACTAAGAACCCAACAATTCTAACATTCAAGAAACCCTAGGTCTAGTCATAATAAGGGAATCAAGAACTGACTGAAAACTAGGGACCTAATAGGTGAAAGGAACCCACTAGTGAAATCCACATACCTGGTGACAAATTCCACGGAGAAATCTTTCAATTTCGGGGATGGAACTCGAGGAAACTTGCTGCGTTCTTTAACTTAGAGTTGGTCACCTCTTTCTCTCCTTTCACTTCTATTTTTCTATGTTTTGATTAAAGATCTGACTTGGGTAAGTTCTAGTTATATTTCTAGGCTTAAGCTGACTAAAACCACGAAATTTAGGATTAAAACGACGTAGTTTAGGAGTCCAAGGAATAAGGAAAACACCGAAATAACCCTGACTTAAACTGCAGACGGACTGACCACGACCACCTTTACGGACCGTGTAAAGGACCACGGACCGTGAAGTTGGTCGTGGTCTGGACTTGGTGACTACTAGCTGAGGGCCTGAGTCCACGAGCCCTACCACGACCCGTGTGAAGGACCACAAACCGTGAAAGTGTCCGTGGTCTCCACTTGGACTGTGGTCTGGAAGGACTGGCTAGGGGGCTTACTGGTAAGGTTCCACGGACGCCCCTACGGGTCGTGTGAAGGACCACAGACCATGAAGGTCCTCGTAGTCCTCACTTAGGCGTGGCGGTCTAAGGGGCTGGTTAGGCAGGTTCTCTGCCTCGACTCTACGGGCGCCACCACAACCCGTTATTAAGACCACCGATCGTGAAGGTACTCGTAGTCTGATGTCTGGGCCTGGTGACTTCCAAGTCAAGACCACGGGAAGGTCTACAGATCATGGACATTATCACGGTCCGTAAACCCTGCCTTAGTTCACTGCTTCAGGTATATTTCAGAAATTTCTTTTTCGGTCTGGGTTTCGAGGTGTTACAATATCTCCCCATTGGGATCATTCATCCTCGAATGAAGACTAAACTAGCTGAAATGGAAGCAATTAGCTGCAACCCTACCACTAAACACTGAATGCTGATTTCTGACTGAACTGAGTTCCAAAAACATGCAGATACGCTGAAAAAGCAAGTACAGGCTGAAGGAAATAAATACTAAGACTGAATTAGTGCATGAATGACTGAAAAACTGAAGAGGAACTATTACCTCAAGCTGGAATGGAATCGGAAGGAAAGAGGTGAGGATACTTGGACTTCATGGCTGCTTCTGCTTCCCAAGTAGCTCCCTCTACGGACTGACTCCTCCACAAAACCTTAACTGAAGCGACTTTTTTGTTTCTCAACCTTCGAACCTGACGATCAAGGATTTCAACTGGTACCTCTTCATAAGTGAGACTATCCTTCACATCCACAGTAACTAATGGCACTACGGATGCTGGATCACCCACACACTTCTTCAATAGTGAAATGTGGAAGACTCGATGCACTGCTGCCAAATCTGCTGGCAACTCTAACTCATAAGCCACTTTACCAATCCTTTTCGAGATCCGGTAAGGGCCTACATTACTGGGACTGAACTTCCCTTTCTTCCCAAACCTCATCATCCCCTTCATAGGTGACACCATCGAGAAAATCCAATCATCAACTTGGAACTCTAGTTCCCTTCTCCTTACAGTTGCGTAAGACTTCTGACGACTCTGGGTTGTCTTAAGTCTATCTCGGATGAGTCACACTTTCTCCATAGCAAAATGGACTGAATTTGGGCCTATCAAGGCTGCTTCACCTACTTCAAACCAGCCCATAAGAGATCTACATCTACACCCATACAATGCCTCATAAGGGGCCATATGAATGCTGGAATGGTAACTATTGTTGTAGGCAAACTCAATAAGAGGAAGGTAATTATCCCAACTACCCTTGAAGTCGATCACAAAAGCTCACAACATGTCCTCTAATGTATGAATGGTAAGCTCTGCCTGACCATCCGTCTATGGATGAAATGCTGTGCTAAGGTTAACCTGAGTACCAAGACCCTTCTGAAATGACTTCCAGAAATGAGAGGTAAACTGAAGACCTCTATCTGAGATGATATACAAAGAAACCCCATGCAACCTCACAATATCATTAATGTAAAGCTTGGCGTAATCTTTCGCCGAATCTGTAGTCTTGATCACCAAAAAGCGAGAAGACTTAGTAACTCTATCAACAATCACCCAAATGGAGTCATGATGTCTGCGAGTACGACGTATATCTGTGATGAAATCGATGTTGATCACTTCCCACTTCCAAGTAGGAATGTCAATCTCTTGAGTCATATTTCCTGGTTGCTGATGTTCTACCTTGACTTGCTGGCAATTGGGGTACTTAGCCACAAAATCTGCTATATCTCTTTTCATACCATTCCACCAATAGACACCTGGATGAATAGAATATCTGGAGTTATGGACCTCTGCAAGAATGTGCTGTCTCAACTCACCCACATTTGGAACACATAATCGACCCTGGTAGAGAAGCACACTATCTCCCCCTTTGGAGAAAACCATAACTCTCTGTTGGTGGACCACACCTTCGAGTTCAAGTAATATCGGATCACTGTCTTGCTTTTCCTTAACTTCCACTACCAAAGAAGATTTTGCCCCATTCTGAATGGTTACACCACCATCTGATATGCTCATAAGCCGAATTCCTAGGCGAGCAAGTCTGTGAACATCCTTTGCTACATCCTTTCTTTCTTCCTCAACATGTGTTACACTACCTATAGATAGTCTGCTAAGGGTATCTGTTACTACATTTGCCTTACCAGGATGGTAATGCACACTCATGTCATAATCCTTGAGGAACTCAAGCCATCTTCTCTGGTGAAGATTCAAATCTTTCTGGGTGAACACATACTGAAGGCTCTTATGGTCTGTGAACACATCAACATGAACACCATACAAGTAGAGCCTCCAAATCTTGAGAGCAAACACCACTGCTTCACGGTCGAGGTCATGAGTCGGATAATTTTTCTCATGCACCTTAAGCTGTCTGGAAGCATAAGCTATAACCTTACCTCACTGCATTAACACACAACCTAGGCCGACTCTGGATGCATCACAATTAATGAGATAGCTGTCTGAACCTTTTGGTATAGTCAAAACAAGAGTTGTAGTCAACCTAGTTTTCAATTCTGCGAAGCTTTTCTCACAATCATCTGACCACTGAAACTTGACTATCTTTTGAGTCAACCTAGTCAATGGTAAGGCTATGGATGCAAATCCTTCCACGAACCTTCTGTAATAATTCGCTAGACCCAAGAAACTTCTGATATCTGTAGCAGAGGTAGGTTTGGGCCATTGTTTCACTGCTTCTATCTTCTGGGAATCTACTCGAATTCCTTCACTAGACACAATATGCCCAAGGAAAGCAATTGATTGTAACCAAAACTCGCACTTGTTAAATTTTGCAAATAACTGGCGATCTTTTAGAGTTTGCAGAACAACTATCAAATGACTCACAAGTTCTTCCTCACTCCTAGAGTAAATGAGGATATCATCAATAAAGACGGTAATGAACAAGTCCAAGTATTGCTAGAACACTATGTTCATCAAATCCATGAAAGCTGCAGGAGCATTGGTTAGTCCAAATGACATGACTACAAATTCATAATGACCATACCGAGTTCTGGAAGCTGTCTTCAAAATGTCACTATCTCTGACTTTAAGTTGATGATAACCCGATCTGAGGTTTATCTTTGAGAAATGACTAGCCCCCTGAAGTTGGTCAAACAAGTCATCAATCTTGGGGATGGGATACTTATTCTTGATTGTGACATTGTTTAACTGCCTATAGTCAATGCACATTCTGAGAGAACCATCTTTCTTCTTTACGAACAACACTGGTGCACCCCATGGCGAAATACTAGGTTTGATGAAGCCCTTCTCTAAAAGGTCTTTCAACTGCTCTTTCAATTCCTTAAGCTTTGCTGGAGCCATTCTGTAATGAGGAATAGAGATAGGCTTGGTATCTGGAATGAGATCAATTCCAAAGTCGATTTCCCTATCGGGAGGGACTCCAAGAAGATCATTCGGAAACACTTCTGTAAACTCATTAACCACTGAAACTGACTCAAGAGTTGGGGTTTCGGAGCTTGAATCCTTAACCCGAACTAGATGATAGAGATAACCGTTAGAGATAATCTTTATGGCCTTAAGGTAAGAAATGAATCGACCGATAGGCACTAAGCTACTACCCTTCCATTTTAAGATGGTTCATTTAGAAACTGAAAACGAACAATCCTAGTTCTACAATCGACTGAGGCATAACAAGAATGTAACCAATCCATGCCTAGAATGACATCGAAGTCTACCATTTCTTACTCTACAAGATCTGCTGAGGTGACTTTTTGAGAGACTGTGACAGGGCAATTTCTGTATACCCGTCTAGCTAAACTGGGTCACCGACTGGAGTAGAGACTGAGAAAGGTTCTGGTAGAGTTTCTGGACTAACAGTGAATTGGACTTCTATATAAGGAGTTGCAAAAGAATGAGTAGCCCTTGGATCTAATAAAGCATGAACATCGAGATCAAAGACTCGTTATGTACCAGTGACTGTATCAGGAGAATCTTCCTGATCCTGGCGAGCCTGAAGAGCATTGAGCCTATTTTTGGCGTTGTCCGGCACCTATACCAGATGAGTTACCCTGCTGAGTTGGGAGACTTGCTGGTGCTGCTGTAGTTGTAGATTGAGCTCTACCATTATTACTTCCTTGACCCTGTTTGGAAGGATAATCCCTCAACTTGTGACTAGACTAACCACACCTAAAACATCCTTCTTTTCCAGTAAGACACTCGCCCGGATAGTTCTTACCACACTTAGGGTAAGTTGGGTAGGTTTTGGTGCCTGAAATACTACCTTGAGACTTAGAGCCTAATGCTTCACCCTTCTGATTATTCCAAAACTTGGAAGATGGGACACTGGCTGATGAAGGTGCTGGAGTTGAAAATTTCTGCTGTCTCTGAGAGCGATTTCCACCACCCGGTTTCTGCTGAGAATAGTCATAGTTTCCTGTCCTAGCCTTCTTGTTCTCCTTAGCCTGTTCCCTAAGCTTGTCACCATCAATGTGCTGAGCATGGGGCATAAGCTTAGAGATGCTCATATTTTCCAGCAACATAGCATTCCTACATTCTGTCTTCACCAAGTTTGACACTCCATATAGAAAGTTATTCATCTGAGCCCTGGAATCAGCAACCATGTGAGGGGCATACCTAGAGAGTTGGGTAAACTTGAGCCCATACTCTTAGACTGTCATGCTACCTTGCCTTAAGTTCCTAAATTCCTGGTCCCTTCCTTCTCTCAACTCTAGGGGGAAAAACTTGTCCAGAAAGGTTTCTTTGAGACAATCCCAAGTAATAGGAGCTGCATCTGTACCCCTGTTCCCTTTCCACTAAGTATACCAGATATGAGCTACATCTTTTAGTTGATACAATGCTAACTCAACCCGGTCATTCCCAGTTACCTGCATCACCTCAAAGATCTTCTTGACCTCATCAATGAAGTTTTGGGCCAACTTGCGATCCTAAGAACTCTGGCGGATTCAACCTAACAAAGTCTCGCACTCTAGCTGCAGCTAACCCAACATTAGCATTTGCCTGAACTGGAACCCGCTGATTGTTCACACTCTGAGCCAACATCTGAATGGCGTTCCTGAATTCTGCATTCGAGACTTCTTGATCAGGAACTGGAGGAGCTGTGTTTGCATTCCTGGCATTCGCATTGCTGGCGTTAGCTCTACGGGGAGGCATGATCACTGAAACGTAGAACGTCGAGTTAGAATATGATTAGATCATACCTTACGCACGATAAGAGTAACAAGAAAATAAAGATTCTTTCTAAAACATTTCGTAGCCTCCTTCTCATTAGATGTGGTGCACTTCACACCCATGAAAATGATTCTACTTAGTGCGGCTTTTCAGACATCCTAGGACTCTTAAACCTTGTGCTCTGATACCAAGTTTGTCACTCCCCGAGCTAAACCTGAGACGCGGAAATGGGACCTAGGATAACAAGTGATCCCAAGCTAACCCTGCTGGCATGACATGAGCATACTAATGATAATAATAACTGATGCGGAAGCTAAATCATAAATAAAACTGATATGATGGGGAAAACCCATATACTATAACTGAGATAGATAAGAATTGATGAGTTTAATACAAAGAAGGTATTAACTAAATACTAAGCTGAATCTAACTATGTCTGAAAATAGCCTCTAACTGAGTAGAAATGCTGGGACTGGCCCCAGCTAAGTCTAGAAAAATTGAAACTAAAGGACTGAAAATACTGAAAAGAAATTCGTGACCATTGTCCTTGGAGAATGAAGACTCGCCACTAATTCTGCTGAACTGGAGATCAGGAACCGATCTAAGCGTGATCTGGATGCTGAGAACCTCAACCTACATCACGAGAAGATGTAGAGCAGAGTATGCGTCAGTACTTGAAAGGTACTGAGCATGCAGGATAGAATAAAGCTTAAATAACATATAACTGAAAAAAGCACATAAGCAATGATATAATCTGAACATGATGTAGATACTAAATACTGAGCTAATTGAATGCAATGACAAATTTATAACATGATGAGACTGAATACTGAATATATTGATATATGGTCAATGCAACAGAATCTGACTGAACTGTGGGAGCTACAAATAACCGATAATTAAACCACATGAGCTAAATGTGGAGTCTGATGTATACGCCCATCTAGAGGACCCAATAGACCCGGCCAAAGGTGTAAAGGCATACTGGTGTGATCACTAAAATGATGCCCACAGAGGGGACTTACAACCTACGTGGCTAGTAGTTTGGGACTGTTTGGGTACGCTGAACCCTAGTCCAACTCGGTATTATGCTACTCCCAGTGGATTGAGTAATTTACACATGATGACTGAATTTCTGTAAGTTACTGGATAGCTCAAATTGAACATGCAAACTGAGGATGCAACAATTAAACTGATATTGATGCATTAATAACTGAGGCATGTATAACTGAATAAATGAAATATCTGACCTAGCATGTGTAATTCAAGAACTAAAGAAATACATAGCTAGGGTTCTGGAATTCATGCAATAAATTGAATATTAACGTACTAATATGATTTGGATCATTCTAAGAGCTAAGAACCCAACAATTCTAACATTCAAGAAACCATAGGTCTAGTCATAATAAGGGAATCAAGAACTGACAGAAAACAAGGGACCTATTGGGTGAAAGGAACCCACTAGTGAAATCCCACATACCTGGTGACGAATTCCATGGAGAAATCTTTCGATTTCGGGGCTGGAACTGGAGGAAACTTACTACGTTCTTGAACTTAGGGTTGGTCGCCTCTTTCTCTCATTTCGCTTCTAATTTTCTAAGTTTTGATTAATGATCTGACTTGGGTAAGTTCTAGTTATGTGTCTAGGCTTAAACTGAGTAAAACCATGTAATTTAGGATTAAAACGACGTAGTGTAGGTGTCCAACGAATAAGGAAAAGACTAAAATAACCCTGACTTAAACTGCAGACGGACTAACCACTACCACCTTCACGGACCGTGAAGTTGGTTGTGGTCTGGACTTGGTGACTACTAGCTGAGGGCCTGAGTCCACGAGCCCTACTACGGCCCGTGTGAAGGACCACGAACCATAAAAGTGCCCATGGTCTCCACTTGGGCTGTGGTCTGGAGGGACTGGCTAGGGGGCTTATTGGTAAGGCTCCACGGACTCCCCCACGGTGAAGGTACTCGTGGTCTGATTTCTAGGCCTAGTGACTTCCAAGTCAAGACCACAGGAAGGTCTACGGATCGTGGGCCCTATCACGCTCCGTGAACCCTGCCTTGGTTCACTACTTTAGGTATATTTCTGAAATATCTTTTTGGGTCTGGGTTTCGAGGTGTTACATTATCTCCCCATTGGGATCATTCATTCTCGAATGAAGACTAAACTAGCTAAAATGGAGGGAGCAAGCTGCAACCCTACCACTAAACACTGAAGGCTAATTTCTGACTGAACTGAGTTCCAAAAATATGTAAATACGCTGAAAATGGAAGTACAGGCTGAAGGAACAAAATACTATGACTGAATTAGTGCATGAATGACTAAAAAACTGAAGAGGAACTATTACATCAATCTGGAATGGAATCGGAAGGAAAGAGGTGAGGATACTTGGACTTCATGGCTGCTTCTACTTCCCAAGTAGCTCCCTCTATGGACTAAATCCTCCACAAAACCTTAACTGAAGCGACTTCTTTGTTTCTCAACCTCCGAACCTGACGATCAAGGATTTCAACAGGTACCTCTTCGTAAGTAAGACTATCCTTCACATCCACACTCTCTAATGGCACTACGGATGCTGGATCACCCACACACTTATTCAATAGTGAAATATGGAAGACTCGATGCACTGCTGCTAAGTCTACTGGCAATTCTATGTCATAAGCCACTTTACCAATCCTTTTCGAGATCTGGTAAGGGCCTACATATCTGGGGCTGAACTTCCCTTTCTTCCCAAACCTCATCACTCCATTCATAGGTGACACCTTCAGGAAAACCCAATCATCAACTTCGAACTCTAGTTCCCTTCTCCTTACATCTGCGTAAGACTTCTGGCGACTCTGGGCCGTCTTAAGTCTATCTCTGATGAGTTGCACTTTCTCCATAGCATGATGGGTTAAATCTGGCCCTATCAATTCTTCTTCACCTACTTCAAACCAGCCCACATGAGATCTACATCTACGCCCATACAATGCCTCATAAGGGGCCATCTGAATGCTGGAATGGTAACTATTGTTGTAGGCAAACTCAATAAGAGGAAGGTGATCATCCCAACTACCCTTAAAGTCGATCATACAAGCTCTCAACATGTCCTCTAAGGTCTAAATGGTACACTCTGCCTGACCATCCTTCTGTGGATGAAATGTTTTGCTAAGGTTAACCTGTGTACCAAGACCCTTCTGAAATGACTTTCAGAAATGAGAGGTAAACTGAGGACCTCGATCTGAGATGATAGACAAAAGGAAACCCATGAAACCTCGCAATCTCATTAATGTAAAGCTTGGCGTAATCCTCCGCCGAATCTGTAGTCTTAACCGCCAAAAAGCGAGAAGACTTAGTAACTCTATCAACAATCACCCAAATGGATTCATGATGTCTGCGAGTACGAGGTAAACCTGTAATGAAATCCATGTTGATCACTTCCCATTTCTAAGTAGGAATGTCAATCTCTTGAGTCATACCTCCTGGTTTATGATGTTCTACCTTGACTTGCTGGCAATTGGGGCACTTAGCCACAAAATCTGCTATATCTCTTTTCATACCATTCCACCAATAGACTTCTCACAGATCGCGGTACATCTTAGTGGCACCTGGATGAATAGAATATCTGGAGTTATGGGCCTCTACAAGAATGTGCTTTCTCAGCTCACCCATATTAGGAACACATAATCGACCCTAGTAGCGAAGCACACTATCTCCCCTTTAAGAGAAAACCTCAACTCTCTGTTGATGGAATGCACCCTTGAGTTCAAGTAATATCGGATCACTGTCTTGCTTTTCCTTAACTTCCACTACCAAAGAAGATTCTGCCCCATTCTGAACGGTTACACCACCATCTGATATGCTCATAATACGAACTCCTAGGAGAGCAGGTCTGTGAACATCCTTTGCTAGCTCCTTTCTTTCTTCCTCAACGTGTCCTACACTACCCATAGATAGTCTGCTAAGGGCATTTGCTACTACATTTGCCTTACCAGGATGGTAATGCACACTCATGTCATAATCCTTGAGGAACTCAAGACATCTTCTCTAGCGAAGATTAAACTCTTTCTGGGTGAACACATACTGAAGGCTCTTATGGTCTGTGAGCACATCAACATGAACACCATACATGTAGTGCCTACAAATCTTGAGTGCAAACACCACTGCTGCAAGCTCGAGGTCATGAGTCGTATAATCTTTCTCATGCACCTTAAGTTGTCTGGAAGCATAAGCTATAACCTTACCTCGCTGCATCAACACACAACCTAGGCCGACTCTGGATGCATCACAATAAATGACATAGCCGTCTGAACCCTTTGGTAGAGTCAAAACAAGAGCTGTAGTCAACCTAGTTTTCAATTCTGCGAAGCTTTTCTCACAATCATCTAACCACTGAAACTTGACCATCTTCTGAGTCAATCTAGTCAATGGTGAGGCTATGAATGAAAATCCTTTCACGAACCTTCTGTAATAATCCGCTAGACCCAAGAAACTTCTGATATCTGTAGCAGAGGTAGGTCTGGGCCATTGTTTCACTGCTTCTATCTTCAGGGAATCTACTCGAATTCCTTTACTAGACACAATATGCCCAAGGAAAGCAACTGATTGTAACCAAAACGCGCACTTGTTAAATTTTACAAATAACTGGCGATCTTTGAGAGTTTGCAGAACAACTCTAAAATGACTCGCATGTTCTTCCTCATTCCTAGAGTAAATGAGGATATCATCAATAAAGATGATAACGAACAAGTCCAAGTACTGCTTGAACACTCTGTTTATCAAATCCATGAAAGCTGCAGGAGCATTGGTTAGTCCAAATGACATGACTACAAATTCATAATGACCATACCGAGTTCTAAAAGCTGTCTTCAGAATGTCACTATCTCTGACTTTAAGCTGATGATAACCCGATCTGAGGTCTATCTTTGAGAAATGTCTAGCACCCTGAAGTTGGTCAAACAAGTTATTAATCCTGGCGATGGGATACTTATTCTTGATTGTGACCTTGTTTAACTACCTATAGTGAATGCATATTCTGAGAGAACCATCTTTCTTCTTTACGAACAATACTGGTGCACCCCATGGAGAAATACTAGGTCTGATGAAGCCCTTATCTAGAAGGTCTTTCAACTGCTCTTTCAATTCCTTAAGCTCAGCTGGAGCCAT